>OX451348.1:2328197-2422358 GCA_949629155.1 Myopa testacea | reverse complement strand
GGCCAACTTCAAACGCGATTTACAAAATTTCGGCTATAACCGTCTCAACCATTTTTCTACAGTTAGTGGCTGTATGCATTGGCTTTCAGCCACCGAAGGTTCATCAACGCACTCAGCCTGGTTTTACGAACGGTGGCATCTGTATACACCTCCTTGACCGGCCACCGTGTATGTAATATATGGCCAACTTCAAACGCGATTTACAAAATTTCGGCTATAACCGTCTCAACCATTTTCTACAGTTAGTGGCTGTATGCATTGGCTGTCAGCCACCGAAGGTTTCATCAACGCACTCAGCCTGGTTTACGAACGGTGGCATCTTGTATACACCTCCTTGACCGGCCACCGTGTATGTAATATATGGCCAACTTCAAACGCGATTTACAAAATTTCGGCTATAACCGTCTCAACCATTTTTCTACAGTTAGCGACTGTATGCATTGGCTTTCAGCCACCGAAGGTTTCATCAACGCACTCAGCCTGGTTTACGAACGGTGGCATCTTGTATACACCTCCTTGACCGGCCACCGTGTATGTAATATATGGCCAACTTCAAACGCGATTTACAAAATTTTGGCTATAACCGTCTCAACCATTTTCTCACAGTTAGTGGCTGTATTCATTGGCTTTCAGCCACTGAAAGTTTCATCAACGCCCTAAGCCTGGTTTACGAAGGGTGGTATCTTGTATAGAACACTCGCAGCTAAGAAGTCAATAACAGCGCAGTTAACAGTGCTCTGTTAAAGTTCGCGACGTCGCGATCTTAACAGAGAACAGAACTCTGTTAAAGTTCGCGACGTATTTAACTTCACGCCCTTTATCTTTTAAAGATCTGAAATTTTATTTGTAAATGCAACTTACTAACAAACGTTGCTAGAGGGAGGGCAAGGGGGAGTATTTATGATGTATTTTTATCTAAAGCATTTAGAATGTTTTAGAATGCTCTAACATTTGACGTAAAATTGTCGCATTTTTTCACTCGTGTGCCATTTTAATATGCATTGCCGCACAGCCTAAGAAATTATATATTATACAGGGTGTTTTGCATAAGATGTCAAAAAGTTAGGGTACGTACGAGTTTGTGGTTCGGTCGAGAAAATAAATCAGTAAAGTTGTTGTCTACGGTCTGGCTGTATTCCAAATACTCTACACCAGCGGTCCGGAAACCGGGGTAAATTACCCCAAATGGGACGGGGTAAATTACCCAAAATGAAATTTTTGGGGGTAAAAATGAAACTCTTTATGCTCCGCCATTGGTAATATCAACTTACACAAAAATATTTTGGGGTAATGATTAAAAAAGTTTCCCGACCGCTGCTTTACACCATGAAGCTTCCGCTAGATTTGGGTAAAAGTTGGCATTGGGCCTCGCCTACTAATAGAAATAATTAGTACCCATACTGGAAGCAAAAAATATTTAGTTATGTAAACCATTTATTCTTATTCTCTTTTTTATTGGCTATACTGTGTAAGTAGTATTAAACTGGGCGGTTCAAGTTTTGTTTTAATAATGTTTTATTGGAAAATAAAATGTTATGTAAAGTTGTATTCAGGAAGTTATAAACTATATAATATTTAACAATATAACGCATTTAAGACCATTAAATGGGCTTATCAGGCCCATATTTGGCATATTAACCTGTCTTTTACCGATACAAGAACCCATGCCCCGATGTAGAACATTTTTACAGGGTAGGCTATTGGACAACAAATTAGAAGTTGTGCATACTCAGAAAAATTTTAAAAAAATATTTGTAGTGTTTATAGAGTGTTGCTTTAAACCAAAAACTTTCTTTATGCAATAAAAAAACTGATAAACATTTGAAAAACCTAATACTTATAGTAATTTTTATATAATTTCAAACATATATTTTAAGATTTAACATCAATAATATGGATACATATTTTATTTATATTTAGAAAAAATGTAACTGGCTAACTCATTGCTAAACCAAGTAAAACGTTAAAATTTTAAAAAAATGTATGCAGTTTTATAATAATTTAAAAAAAAGGAACAGTGAATTTAATTTTTTTAAAGTTAGTGTTTCTTTAAAGAAACGGCAGTAAAAGACAGGTTAACGGATAATTTTTCTCTATACTCAGAAATGCAATTTTGTCGCCATAACTAAAAAACTGATAAAACGATAACTAATTCTCAGTATAAAACGAATGCGTAGCGGGCGACCGATTTTGACCATTTTCAATACGAACCTGCACGCAATGACAAAGGAAATTTTATTCCAATATATTCACTTGTTTTCCTGTGGTCGTGATTTCAGCTGACAGACGGACATGGTTAAGTCGACTCATCATCACATGATCAAGATTTTATACTTTTCTATATTTAATAATAATAATATTAAATAATATTAATAATATTAATAATTAATAATAATAATATTTATCTTCTCTATTTCTATGCGTTACACATTCCGGGACAAAGTGAATATACGCCTAGCATTTAGGTGTAGGGTATAAAATAAGCATAAGAGAGCGGGTCTGTTTTTCCCCGTTTAAGCGTGAGGACAATATTCTAAAAAATGCACACAAAATATTAATGACAATCTCAAACAGCAAATTGCTGTTTCTAAAAGCCAATATTAAACTTAATATGTTGAAACAAATATAGATAGTTACGAATGGATAATGATTTTCTTTTCTATCATCTTATGCGGAATACCCTGTATAGATACATATATTCACAATGACGTTAAGTATATACAGTGGTGCACAAAATATATGCAACTAATAGTGTATTTGAAATTGGTTCCTGAGTCGCTAAACTTTCTTGAAAAAAAAAAACGATTAAAAGGATGTTATAAGTAGCCTATACGCTTACGTTCATACCACACAATATTTTTCCACTTAAAGTTTGTTTAATTAGATTTTATTAACATTTTTAAGAAGAAATATAAAATTTTGCTGGACAAAACAAATGGAGCCCATGCACAAATAAACAAATTTGGATGCTGTAACGTATATTTGTCGCTTAATTGTAATTTTTTTAAAAAACATTGTAATTTAGGCCTTGACGATTATTTTAAATAATTTGTTATTCAAATATTCGCGTAAGTGGATCTTTTCAGTGGCTTTCTAAAAATATTAACATTTTTTGTCAAATGGCGTTTAATTTTTTTTTTTTTTTTCATATAATAAATAAATAAATAAATTTGGTTTTGATTTAAGAAAGCGAATTCAGGTCGAAAATTCTAGTAGAATCTCCCAGAAAAATATTTCTTTAAAATATACAAAAATGTTCGGTTTCTCGCATCATTGCACGATTCCGTGCAAAAGGCCATGTCTCGGTTATTAATGTTGGAGGATGTCCACTAAAAAGAAGCCAGACAATTTACTAGTGCAATATGTGAAAAGATCCATTTATTACTTTTTTACGATTTGTTAGATATCTTCAGCTAACGATTTCTTCCAGAACGGTTCGAAGAGGCTGTTTTCGTGCTTATTACTCAGAAAAAAAACGATTGATTTCAAAACGTAATCGTATAAAGGGACTAAGTTTGCCAGGGACCACTTAAACTGGTCCGTTCAAAAGTGAAAGACCGTTCGTTTTAGTGGTAAGTCTAGATCTAACATCGAAAGCGATGGCTTGTGTTATGGCAGACCCCCCACAAATGAACATTATCGAGCACGATACTACAAAAAAACAGTGAAGCATGAAGACAGTTTAATGCCCTGGGCATGCTTTTCTGGTACTGGGATCGGCTCCATTCATAGAGTGAATGTTATTATGAACCAATACGTGTATAGGAGACATACTTCAAAATGTTATGCTTGCTTTTGCTGAATGAGAAATGCCACTGTCTTGATCTTGCAGTGGGACAATGATCCAAAGCACGCTTCCAAGCTGGCGAAGTTGTTGTTTAGAGATGAAAAGGTAACGGTTATGGAATGGACACCTCTCATCTAAACCATATGGAAAATTTTTGGGAGATTGTTAAAAGACGAATAAAAAAAGAATACTTCAAAAAAGCAGGTAGTTTCTTTGAAGAAATGGAGAAGGCGTGGTATGGAATACCAATGTCCACAATTAGCACTTTGATTGAATCGATGCCACGGCAGTGTAGGGAAGTTATAAAAAACAACGGATTCGCTATAAAATATTAGAAGAAAAATTACTTTATTACTAAATACATTATAAGTTGCATTTGTTTTGTCCAGAAGGATTTTGAGTTTTTTCTTAAAAATGTGAATAAAATTTAATCAATGGACCTTTTAGAAGTTGTGCCAATAACTGTTGAAATGTCGTGCCGTATGAACGTAAGCGTAGTTCGTTGCCTATGTTTTGTCCACCTCTGCAGGTGCATTTGTACATATATGTATGTTTGCTAATTGCCAACACACATCCTGTTTTTGTTAGACTTTAGTATAGAATTGCTCCAGCTAAGTTTCAAATTTTTTTCTCAACTGGAAGTGCTCAACCAAAAAAATATTATTGGAAATTTTCGTTCAAATGAAGCAATTTTTTTTTTGCTACGCCGAGATGACTTTTACTTTGCAATGTCAGCTGTATTTAATCATTTTAAAGTTAAATTACTTAATTCGTAGCATATAGTAAGTTACGGTGGTAAAGTGAATACTTTATGCCTCATAAATGCAACTTTGGCAGACAGAAGAAAAGCTAAAGCAGGTGAAGATGCAGACTTGGAAAACTAATGAAATAGCGGTTACACAAAAGATCAGGGTCAGAGTTCTTAGTTATTCAATTTATTTTTACATCAGACCATAATTACTGCAGTGGGGTGGGTTTTAGAGCAATAATCCACATTGAATCAGCTTCCTACGTAAAGGCAAGTATTGCAGCGGTTCCATTATAATTTGAGTTTGCTCAAATCGGTAATCTATGACTTCTTGGATGAACTCTAAAGCAAAATAAGAAACGAACATCTCAAACCTACGACGGCAGAAAATTTTCAAATTGATAACTTCTTTGATGTAGCACATTCTGATGCTATGAAAACCATAGATTCTTGGGGATTGTCAATTTCTTAATGACCAACAAGGTGAACGCAAAATATTTATGACGTTAAACGGAAAACAGAGCAAGAGAGTCGAAAAAATTCAATTGCAACTTCTGCTTCAGAGCAACGAGTTAAACGCAAAATATTAATGATATTAAATGGAAAATAGATCAAAAGAGGTGAAAAATGCAAAAATTCTGCTTCAATGTCAGATATAGTAGTACCCCACTTGTTGAAATGTGGTAAGCATCGGTAAAAGAAGCAGGATAATATTATGCAATTACAGTCCTCATTGAATAGACTACTAACTTCTATCTTACCAAGACCGTAGTATGTGGTGAGGAATGACATCCTGCTCGAGGTGCCACTGCCTTTGCTGCGGACTTAGACATGGAAGTCAATAAAATTTCCCTCCCTAATGCAAATTGTCACGCGATCCGTGCCTTTGTGTGGTTCGCAGTCAATTGGCTATAGCAGCTGTGTTCTAACGGAGCCTCATCGATATCTGGCCGCCTCGATAAGTATCTAAGGCCTTACCATTTCAACAGGGGAATGGTAGACCTTTTTTCCCCTACATTCATGCGAACCATATGGAACACTTTTTCAAAAATCTAAAAACCCTTTGCGGGAACTAACCGCAAATCAACTGGCTGATCAGGCATAGGCTCGCCTGGAAAATACTGATAACCAGGCGACACTTCGACAATCAATCATGTGGGGAAGAGAGTCTTGCATTCGGAGAAGAAAACTACTCGCCGAGCTCCGACCGGCAAAAAACGGAACGAGATTGCGACGGACTAACCATAGGAATGAACAAAGGATCGGTTGATGCAATCAAACCTAACAACTGTGCAATTCGGTACAGGTTTGGATGCACACCGGTCCATCTCCATAAAAGCATAGATGGGAAACAGGAGGAAGAGGAAACATATGCTGGGGCAGATAAGGCAGCAGTACCACCAGATGTGGCTACTAGGGTAGCAGAAGTGGAAAGTAGCCAAGGGAGGGAAGGTATCGACATCAATTTCACCATTTTGGGAATTGATCAATCAACATCACCCAGGTGAATCTTCACCATGTGAGAGCCGCATCAAATGAACCTTCACTATTCGACCATAGGATAATTAAATTTTAAATTAATGGCACACGCGTTGGGAGTAAAACGATTATAAATCCCAGGAAAACTAACTGGGAGCTGTACAAAGAACAGCTTGCAATAAACATGTTCCGTCTTGAGTATAATAGGAAAATCAAAACTGGGCAGGAACTAGTAATTATGGAGTTACAACAAGCCATTGCTGACTCATACGAATCCAATTGCCCCTCTAGGGAGATCAACTTAGAAAGGGAGGCACCATAATGGAACTCGAAATTAACAAAGCTCTGGAAGTTCGCAGGCTGTTCAATCGGGCTAAAAGAATAGATTGAACAGAATACACTATGACACTTACTAACTATAATAAGGAAATTTGAGCAGCAAAACGCAAAAACTTCTGCGAATTTTGCGAGAACATCACAAAAACATCAGATGCCTCTAGACTGCACAAAGTCATGTCAAAGAGTGTAAACATATCCCTATACCTCAAAAAGGCGATGGGAAACTTCACGGAAAGTGAGAAAAGGCTGAACTACTACTAAAAACTCACTTTCAGGGGTAAATGCACGGTAAACAAGAGACTGTCAACAGCTGTCAGCACAGACCTACTGAGGAAGACTGGAAATTCGCAGGGAATATGTGCTCTCGGGACAGAAAAGTGGACGAGCGGAACTTTTCAACCATAGAAATCGAAGGTTATGATAATATACTACCTATACTACTACAGACAGGAGGAGATAATCATAATATCGACAACATCATGAAATCTGAAAAGCAGCCTAGCGCTAGGCTATATACCTAGGGCCTGGAGGAAAGCAAAGGTGATGCTTCTACCGAAGGTGTGGAAAAAAGACTACATATTTCCTCCCAAAATCCATACGCCCATTCTGCTTGACCTCGTTTATATTAAAGACCTTGGAAAAAATTCTATACAACTTTCTAAGGAATGATGAAGGAAATGAGCTTAAGTTCCATCCGCGTCAGCACGCACACAGAGGGCATGCCGACGACATAGTTATATTCTGCAGGGAAAAATTTGAAGACACTATTGCTAGTAGAATACAACAGGGACTGTGGATAAGGAAGCAATGGCGCAATAAACGATGTATTGACGAGAAGGTAAAAGAAGACCACTCACACCACTGAAATTGGATGAGGTGGGCATCATGTATATGAAAGAAGTAAAATACTTAGGGATCACTTGGAATTAAAAACTAAATTGGAAACAGCACGTTAACGCAACAGTCAATCGGACTATCATTGTATATCTGATGACTTGAAGATCCATTACGGGGAAAAGACGGGGATGCACACCATCAATGCAATGATAATGTAATGATAATTACATATGTACAGGGTGAGTCGCATAAGAGTTTAATCGAGACAGGAAAAAATCGTGTAGGGTGAAGTGGGCCCCCATATCACATAATAAATTAGTCCTTTTTGATCATTCCAACTAAAAATTGGATCGAAAACAAGGACTAAATTAAATTAAGTTTCTAAATTAAAAAACTCTTAATTAAGAATAATTGTATAATTTCAATTTTAATTAAAAAACACTTAAATTATAATTTGACATAATTTTGAAATAATTGCATTATTCTTAATAGAAAATATTTTTTTTACAATGCCTATAAATAATTACTATTTTCGGGTAAATTTCAATAAACCCTAATATTTAAAGTTGATTGAGCACCCCCTCCCTTATAGCCAGGAATATAACATTTTACTTCAATACTGATGAGTGAAAAACATTTAGAGGATATGGTAAACTCTAGGATATACTTTTTTTTCATACAACTATTGGCCACCCTAATAAACATACATATATATACAATTTAACATAAGCCAAACATAACAGGTGTACATATATTTATATTCATTTCATTATGTATATTAAATTAGTAATTTTTATTAGGTTATATTTACGTTAATGCCATTTAGTCCAGAAAGATCAAAAGACCATAAACCGACTGGTTGCTGCTGAAAAAGAAACAAATGTGAAGAGTTTCTTCGGTGGTGTGAGGAGGTAGCTTCTGCCGTTGTTTCTACTGTTGTTGACGCTGTTATTTATGCTGTTTTTGCTGCTAGTCTATGCTATAACATGAAGCGCTACCATTTAAGTTTTGTTAAATGTTAATATAACTTTGATGCTGTTTTGCTGCTCGTCTGTGCTATAACATGAAGCGCTACGCTTTTAGTTTGTTTAAATGTTTATACAACTGATTCGGATACTATTTGTTTTTATTTTACTTTCATATTAAATCTTTAATCTTTTATGATGCTTCTTTTATAGCTTTGGAAAAAAAATGCAGTCGCAGAAATTAAAACTGAGTTTCCCTTTAGTTTGAAAACTTCGATTCCGCAAATTAACTAGCAACTTTTTCTGTTTTGTCTTTGAAGTTTTGTGTATAAAGTTTAATCTTAACCTAATTAAAACATTTTCCTAGTTGCAAACTATGTTCTAATTTATTCTAAAAACTTTTCTACACAGAAAATCCTCAGTTGGTTGTTTGTTAATATTATATTATAAAAATTTGGTTCTCCACTTTCTGGAAAATAAAAAGAAAAACTATGAAATTTTCTTTATTATATTTTTTAAAACTAACGTAAGTAATCTAAAGTATTTTTAATAAGGTAGAATATATCGTAGGGTTTGCATGTTGGTTGGTATTCAACACATTGCTTTTTATGGTTTACATTTGAAAAAAAACTAGAAAGAATTTCCCATAAGCTATAACTAGCAATTCTTTTACATATATTAAATACAATTTAAAGGCCAACACTAAAGGGCTTAAAGATGGCCAAAGGAATACATATATACAAAAGAACGTAAGCTGATCATTATTTAAAATGTGGCAGCACAGATTATTCTAATTTTATATTCATACATATAGCCACATTTACTAATTTACAACGCGTTTTTGATGCAACGCAGTTAGAAAAATGCGGATATTCTCTCAGCAACGATAGCGATATTTCCACTTATATTTCTGTTTCTATAGAATGTATATTTCTATTTAAGGTATAGAAAAATGTTTGGCGAAAACAAATGGAATCATACTGTTCAGAGAACGATTATCTGCCGAAGAGAGCGGAAATTTTTAAAAGAAATTTTCCAAATTTCTATCTGCCTTTTAAGAAATTTTTTAAGACTTGCAAAGCAAAAGGAATCAATTTCTAATTACAGGTTTTTAAAATCCTAAAACTACTCCAAGTGAAATCGAGCTTGTCGATGAAACAGGCTCAGATCTAAAATAAGACCACTTAAACGTTCTCGAACAACTACAATATAATAATAAGTGACGATGTGAAATAAATTGCTTAGCATAAGCTGTTCTACGCTCACATTTTAAATAGCGAATATGAATTTATCCATGTATTTACCCCATACAAAACCCACGATTACAGGAGCACGAGTAGAAGTAATGTCATGAAATTCGGAAAGAATAATCTCTTGCATCTATGGCTCGTTGATATAGATGAAGAAAATTGAAAAATGGAGCAATCTATTCTCCCGGATTTGATGTATCAGAGCAAATAAACCAACAAAATATGGGCGTAGACCCCCCTCATCACTGAATCCAACTATAAATTTATCTTGGCGGAAGCAATCAAAAATAAAAGACCAAAATTGGCAAATCGCAAAGCAATCGTGTTGGCCCACGACAACGCTAGGCTTAACACATCTTTAGCAACCCAAACCAAATTATTGGAGCTTCGTTGGGAATTTATGTCACATCCTTCATAAAATGGTAAAAACCACGCTAATAATAAAAAAACTAAAACTTAAATGGTAAAAACTACGCTAATAATAATGACCTCAAATGCAACTTGGTTGAGTTTTTTGCTGGTAAAACCCAGAAGTTCTATGAACGGGGTATAATGAAGTTACCAGAAAGATGAACATTTGCCATTGAACAGAATGGAAAATATTTGATTGATTAGGGTCAATTTTCTATATAAAAAAAAAAATCGTTTTATTTCATATTAAAAAAACCGAAATTACTTTCTTGCACCATTCACTACTTTCTGGCTATTTTCCAGATGCAATATAAGTAATTATCGTGGGATTGCTAAACTTGGTGGGGCTGTTATGTGTGAAAGATAAGTGAGAAGATACATAAATAATTGTTTCCATTATCTCACGGAATGTTAATTCTTTAATTTTCCCGTGTCAACATGGATTTTGTGCTGGAAAATCGACCACTACTAATTTGCTTGAATTAATCTCAAAAATGATTAAAAACTTTAGTATTGTTAAACAAACTCATGTAATATACACAGATTTTAGTAAAGCTTTTGATATTGTAAATCATAGGCTACTCATTCTAAAGCATGATTTATTCGGATTTTCTAACAATCTAATAAACTAAAGCCTCTTATCTTACTCACCGCAGTCAGATGGTGTTATTTAAAGGTACGAAATCTAGTGAATTTCTGGTAACATCTGGAGTTCCACAGGCCAGTCACTTAGGACCGCTCTTATTCTTAATATTTATCAATGATTTCCCAACTGTTGTTAAGCATGATAATGTATTGATGTTTGCAGATGACGTGAAACTATTCCTGTTATTCAAAACTTATAGCGATACGCCGCTCCTTCAATATGACCTGGACTCCTTGATAAAATGGTGCGACGTAAATTGTTTGAAATTAAATCTTTACCATCATACGAATCTCTGGTTAGGTTGGTAGTTTTATTCTCACTGGTTAATCGCAGGTCAATGCTTAACACTGACTTAGAACCGCTTACCCAGTTATTAACCTGACCGATCCCGTTTATGTAGCTAAAAATAAAATCCTCAATTTCTTAAACTAATTGTTATGCTGTTCTAATTATTCTATTCTAATTATTATTATATTATTCTAATTAATCCTATCCAAAAATAAAGAAGGATAAACGGACTTCTAAAACAGGAAATCGCACTAGCGATCAATCAGACACTATACTATAAGGAAGCTACCCCAATGTTAATCATTCCGAACGAGTATAATTGATTTCTACTTCCACAGTTTACACAAACTAACGACGAATTGTGATCAGACTAGTATCACTATTCTCGGAGCGAGAAAACAGAAAATAATACGAAATGTATATAAAAATATAAATGTATTTTGTCTCTCCAGTTGTGTTTGAGGCATTACTGCACGAGACAGAATTCTTCGCCATTATTTGGGAAACAGGAATTTTAGAGCTTATTTATTAGGAAGACCGTTAAAAATAGCAACTGATCATTAACCACTGAAGGGATTAGTAAACTTAAAAGACTAAATGACCAGATTATCTGGGTTCAGACATAAACTCTCCGAGTACCAAGGCTCTTGGATCTGCCAACAAAGCCTTCAGATCGGCATTGTAAAAATACGGGAGTAGCTCATAAAATGTATTACTTGTCCATCGGCTGTCGAGGAGGTAATCGTACACTGATCGGAAACGTGGGTATATTTTGCCATTGTCTAACTCCTTCGTAAATAAAATAGAAGGGGACACATAAGCATATCGTATTTTGCCATTGCGTTCTCTTTCTCATTTGAATGTCTTGGACTGATCGGTATAGAGATTGAGGGTGAGTATATTTTGCAATCGTCACCGCTGTGTAGTAAGCCGAATAGAAGGGCAGAGAGTGGTTATATTTTGCCATATCCTCTCTTGACTATCTTGGACTGATCGGTAAAGGAAGCGATTGAGCGTGGTTATAATTTTCCATCATCTCCGCTCTCTTGTAAGCCGAATGGAACGGATATAGTGCACACATGTAGAGACAGGGGTTGGTTGGTGCTTGCCTATTATATATATATTATTATGCAAAACTTTTGTTTTTGTCGGGGGCGAGGCGAGGAGCCTTAATATTTGATGTACCAGCTCTGCGGGCACGCGGTATGGGGTCCCTGCTGGACTTAAGGCATTCCTTCGAACACCATTATATCTTGTTTGTTCGTCTCGGTTTCGTCGAGTTCGCCCTCGAGTCCACTAATACCGCCTTCCCTCGAGTCCACTAATACGCCAAAAGCCTCGAAAATATCCACCTGTTCCTCGCCGACCTATTCGACTTGTTTCAGTTTGTTGTTCAGCCACTGCTCCTTGCGTACTAGTGTTGTTTCTTTTTATTTTTTGAGGTCGGAAATACATTTACATACTGACACCAGCCTAATCTATCGGGCCGGTAGTGTGGGACTGTTACATAGATAAGCTATCCACTCTTCTCCATCGGGGATAGTCGAAGCAGACCATCGCTTAGGTTACTTTTCATCCCATGCTTTCCGGTCAACATGGTCGGTCGAACATTTCGACGTCCCTTCTCATCACCAGATCGCGCGCCTGCGCTTAGGCTTCAGAGTTGAAATGCATACACGGAATGGTACGATTTTGCTCAATACCTCTTTCTCTTATAATGGTTATTTCTACAGACGGACGGACAGCGCTAAATTGACTCAGGAGGTGGAGTTGATCAAGAATATATATACTTTTATATACCTACCACGCCTTCTTTAATGCGTTACAGATGGAAGCACAAAGTGAATATACTCTTATCACTTCGCGTATAGAGTATAAAAAGATATGACTTTTGTACAAATTTATATCACACAAACTATCGCAATGAAATGTAACCTACAAATTTAAAATCTAAGGCAATCTCAAATAAGATAAGCTATTAAATGAATACTTACATGTAAGTATTTGATATTTTTTGAATGTGAGGATTTTTGCTATAGTTGTTGGCCCTTGATTATAACTTGAAAATATAAAAGGACCTAGTGTTGCAGTACGAAAGAATCACATTGAATTCTGAAAGAGATAAGAAATCAAAAACTTAACACGATGAATATTGTGAGTCAAGTTTTAGATATAAAATAATAGTTATTAAATGCAAAACTGAAGTAAGTGTTGACAACCTGCACACACATTAGGATTGCGCTGGCAAATCTTACAGTAAAGGAATGTTAAATTGTTGTTTACCAGTATGTACACTGCACTTCGTTGTAAGCGTAATAATTTTGTGTATGGATACAGTATTCGATTATTTTCGTGCATTTTTTGAATCATTCGTTCGTTCGCTTGCCACCCTGGCGGAAGATGTATTTTTATTTATCTCTTAATGGCCTTGTCAGTCCTGTTCCATGTGCGCTCGTTAGCTACAATTTTACTTTTTTTGTTTACAGCTCTATATGTATGTGAACTTAGCCCTAGAATATTGTTTACCAATAATTAATTTACAGCCTTATAAACGATAAACGCTTTTTCAGTTTAGCACCCGTTTTGTTTTGTGCTTTTCGTAGTTTTTCGTTGTTTTGACAGCCGGAGGATAAACGATGACGAATGGAAATACACCACGCGATAAGAAAGTTTGTTGTTAGTATTTTCACATGCTTTGCAGCTTTTGTCGCGTAGACGGGGTATAAAGGATGTCGAATTTCCAGAGAAAAATATCCTCAGGCAGACGCAAGCAAAGAGGCTGGCGTTTAGTGAATTGTGCGTTATTATAATTTGTATTTTGCATACAAAATGAGAAATTATATATTAAATCGATAAAGTTAAAGGGAAAGTATCGTTTATAAAGGCATTTAAGTTATTAAGAGATAAATGTTTACATGAAAAGTGATTTTATTTTGAAAAAATAGTGAATGCACGTGTTGCTTCAATATTCTGCTGAATATATTATTTGAATTATATTATACAATTTTAATTACAGTTCTGTGTGAAAATATAAACGTAATTCATTCACAAATAATTTCCACAATAATAACACAAAAAATATGAGCATATTATTGACATACTGAACTATTACTAATATATTCTTAAAAAAATTTTAAAAATCCGATTTCTTCGGTTTTGAGAAAAAATGTTAAGTATTTCTTAATTATTACGGATTAATGGCTTTCCGTATTTGCTACCAACGTCCTCAAGGGTAGTTATGTGCGTCGAGCCCATTGTTTGGAGTCTTACCCTACAGAAGACAGATCAGTCGCACCGAGGTCTCTAGCTCTTCCAGACAAGATCTACAGGTGTCAGATTTCAAACTACGTAATTTCCGTAGGTGACCACTCTGTCCTGTAACAATGCCTACGATTTTCGTTAATTCACTTTTACTTCTTGATAGAAGTATTTTAGTTCGGACCGTTTAGTTTTGAGGTTTACCTTATCATGGTATCCCTTCAGTCAATTCATTACCCTCTATATTTGGATGTCACATATGAAGTGTACGGAATAAGTCTGCGTTAGAAGTGTTATAACTATAGCTACCTTACAGCTGCACATCACTCGTAAATTCATCTGTTCCATTCATTCGTTATTGCCTTGATAGCTGCTTAACTACCTACAACGCTCTTCAGTAAGGTTCTCCTTGTGAAACGTTATTGTTATATAGCCATTTAGTACCTTCCATAATACCAACAATTTCAGCCTGGAGGACTGTTAGAGATTTGTATTTATAATTTTTGAAATTTGATGCTTTCACCATGTTTATTGTTAGTACAATAGAATCCAGCTCCGTGAATGTTATGGCTCATCTCGTCTATCAGTTCAGGGTTCCATTCGCACCTCCCACAATTCCGCTTACGTTGCACTGAATATTTAGAGTACAGCACCAGACTATTGACGCGTATGTCAGTATTGCGAGAACCACGCCCAATTAATTAACGCCAATTGACCATTTTTGGTTTTAGTCCCCATTGGGGTCCAATCTCTTGGAGGTGGCCCATATTCTGTAAACTTTGGTTACCCTGGCTTAAAGGTACCTTTAAGATGTTGAATTAGAATATCTGTCAAAAGCCATGAATGTTTGTTTCATGACACTTTTGATAAGCAAACAATGAAGTACTGCCACGCGTCACCTCAATAATCAAAATTGTCGAATATGGTGAGACGAAAATCCAAGAACCATAAAGAAATATCATCATTCATCCAAAAAAATATTTCACCACACAAAATAATGAGCTTTTAAGAAGAATTAATGACAGAAATTCGTGGACATGAATGTATTTTCAATTAAACCAAGCCAGTGCCCCAATTATAAGTAGTTTGTCAGTCATTTTAAGATATTTTTATTTTTCTGTGCATAAAATTTTTTTTTTTGTAAACGTAAACAAACGATAACAGCTGTTGATGCCTGAAGCTTTGTATTTTTTTCCGACTTCAAAAAAGCTGAAGCTGCGTTGTGTTTGAGCCTATCCGCCCATCGTATATGTGATATATGGCCAACTTTAAACGCGAATTAATAAATTTTGGCTATAACCGTACCAACAACTATTTTCTTACAGTTAGTGACTGTATTCACTGGCTTTTAAGCACTGTAGGTTTCATCAATGCACCATGGTTTTCATCAATGCAAGCATGGTTTACGAACAGTGGCATCTTTTATACAAGTAACACATAAATTCAACTTTGAAGTCAGCTTTCTTATAATTTCAATTGTTAATTTAGTTAAGCCCTAAATTGTTGTTAATTTTTTATTAACATTTAATTTTTCGGCCACAGTGGACCTTTCCTTTTCCAAATGCTCGTATGCAATGCATTAAATCAAAGGATTACAGTTATTATGTCAACTGTCGTAGCATCATGTCATACTAATTTAAGATTTGGTTAGACACAAACCAGAGTGAAGGTTGGTGAACTTAAAACCCCATTTGTGGTTGAATTGAGAATGTAACAACGAGCCGAAGCTATACCCAAGTGCTTTTGTCCTTAACCACAAACAACACAAATCCATCGCGAAGGGCCCTCATCGGCCAGGTAACTAAAATAGAAGTCCCAGGCGGGCTCCTGGTTGGCTGTTGCTTGGCGGCAAAGAATCCCGTTCTTACAAACGTCTTTCTTATGCAATGAAATGCAGACAGTTGCGTTCACTAAACTCTACGCATGCTTGACCTCTACAAATAACTACAACAAAAATTAGTATTGGTACAAATAATTCCAAAATAGTTATTTATTTTCATTGACTTTGCGGAAGGCTTCTATGATTTCCGCGTTTACACGTTTTCCAGATTCAGTATTGATACAAATATTGACTACGAACAATCATCATTTGCGTGGTGAATTCAGTGAGTGGGCTCTCGAAGAGTTGAAGGTCTGCCCATTTTTTACCGATTAATTTATTTCAGTGATGATGCTTACTTGGATTTATAAGTAAGTACCTCAATGGCTTTAAGCACAAATGTCACTTTTGGAGCAAGGATAATTTAAAGGTAATTTAAAAGCTACCGACAACACAGAAGGTTTCTAGCCGTATCTCTTCAAAAATTAAGAAAACTAAAATGTCAACGTCCATGGTCCATTAACGTATGTACTAATTAAATTTTTCTTAAAAAAAGTGACATATTTCAAATAAAAATCCCAGAAATATAAAAATTTAAGGTTATGCATTACCCACAATGCATTTACATATAAAAATTCAAAAATTTTCTATATTGGCTTCATCCTTAAAATAAAAAAGCGTCAAAGGCAGACCTCGATTTTTTTAACAAGTAGGCAAACAATTTATAATTTCGTGTTATGTTAGTATATGAAGTTGCTGGGCGAATGTGTGTACATTTCTATGTGCAATATATGACAATCAATGCCTATCGTACAACCAACCGAGGGAAGAAATGCTGGTAGCCATTGATTAAATGGTTGTTGGACGTTTATGTTCAAAATGCTTGGTTGCTCACACAATCGAAAAGTTCGTTGTTCCAATTGAAACGTCGACCTGAATTGGCAATGTCGCGTATGCAATAACCCATTTTTGATCGTACCATATGGAATAAAAAAAAGAGTTAAACAAAGAAAAAAAAGAATATAATAGATCTCTCTATAAATCAAAATATTATAATTCGTTTTAATAGGTTACATGTACAGTGTCATTAAAAAAATAGCACTACAGAGATAGATGGAGAAACATTTTATGAATGGAAGAGAATAAATTAGTGTTGCTTGGCGGCAAAAGATCTCGTTCTTACGTTAAAAGACCACCTCATACAGAATACAATCCCGAATTCACTGCAGAAGCGATTAAGCATGGAGGATAGAGCATAATAATATGGGCATGCTTTTTTTATTCTGTTGTTGGCCCTATATAGTGCATTATATCAAAGCAATCATGAACCAAACTTTTATGTCGAAATACTAATGGATGTGATGCTGCCTTATGCAGAAAAAGAAATTCCATTATCGTGGGTATTTCAACAAACATCCTAAACGTTCTAGGAGGAAGGCTGAGAATTGGTTTAAGAATCATTCAGTTCAAGTCATGCAATGGCCCCCTCAGTCCCCAGATATTAATCCGATTAAGCTCTGCTGGTCTGATTTGAAAAAGCAATTCCAAAATTAAAACCAACCAAAAATGAAAACCTTTGTAGTTCAGGATTCCTGTAATAAAATTCCAGTCGAGAGGTGTAAACATTTGATTAATTCAATGACAAGACGTTGTGTCGCTGTTATTTTCTATAAAGGACATCCAACCAAATATTAATTTCAATTGAATTCAGAACATTAATAAACATTTAGAACATAATAAATCCAATTTGTATCGCCAATTTTTGTAGTTTTCAAATGCAATATGCCATTACCGCCACATTTTGTAAGTTTTCACTGAAAAATAGAAAAACTGTCCTAAAACAATGAATAAATTTTTTTTTCGAACTTACAGTGTCGGTCAAAACATATGCAACTAAAATGGTGTATGTGAAAATGGTTCCGCAGTCGCTAAACTTGTTTGATAAAATACGATTTAAAGGGTTTTATAACTAGCTGATACGCGTTACGTTCATAAGGCACTAAATTTTTTCCAAAATAGAATACCAAATCACAAGTATTTTCATTTTGAAAATAGATCTAAAAAATATTGGCTTCAGTTAAACTCGTATACTTTTTCAGCACCACAAATTTCAATGCGTTCCGCGTTTTGAGTCGAGAATTAATATAGAAAAACAATAGATTACTTATCTACCTATTATCAATAGTAGTGTACTATTTTCATTTGCTTGCTCATAAACATGTTAGTAAGAATAGCGATCGTATCTTGAAGATAAACCACACACATATATACATTTTTATAGAAGTGAAATTGTAAAACAATTACAGGTTCAGAATGCAACAAAACAAAATAAGGACAATAAAATTTAAATTTATCTCTATTGATTTGATGCACAAATTTCTTAAAAAATCCAATGTAACAAAATTTTTTTTATTTTTTTATTTTAAAGTGTTCTCACTTTACCGCTGATAAAAGAAGCGTTCGTTGTTCACTCTTAGGTTTCTAAATTTAAATTCACACCATAAAAGAAATATATAGTTTGTTTAATTACAATCTTCAATTTTTTTAGGCAGTAAAACATTAATCTATTAAAAATGAAAAAGGTATATCCAAATTTTGGACTTCTTTCATAATATTTTAAATCACTATTAGGCAAACGCTATGAATTTTATGATAATAAAATTTTCAAATTTTTAAATTTTTACATACTTGTGCATAAACAATCGTTCTTTTTGCAATCTTAAGTCTTCCTTAGGAAAGTGTTCTGTATTTATGGTCTCGTCTAATTTTTCGGTGCACTCGACATACACACGAACACGAATGTTAATAATCAGCACGAAGCCGAACACAACCTACACACGTCGCGACTGCAACGAACAGGCGTCGGCTGGTAATGGCCGTAATTTTCTACAGTGGCCTTGTGTATTTCAACGATTTGCAGCACCAAGCGAAGTAATAATGGAAGATTCACTTTTTAATGAAACAACTTATTTTCTGTTCATACGAGCTTTCGTACAATTTCCTTACCAAAAAATTAAATACAAGACTGCAACTTGTTTGTATTTTTCTTTATAGCGCTAAACCTTTCAACAGATACAATTTATCAATGCTTTTAGTAAGCAGATCCAAGTTTACGTAACAATTTTGCTATTCCGAAGTTCTGAAAGTGTTCAAATATAGTTTTCGTAAACTTTTTTTAGATTTACAGGTATTATAGGTACACACATATAGAAAATTTTCACTGCCATCACCCTACGAATCCACAACTCAAACTAAGAATTACTGACATAGCTGAACAGTGTTGCCAATGTTGCCAAAAATGATAATAAACGGAAATATATGCCTTCAAAGCAAATCACTGTGAACATTACATATGAATTTCACTCAAATGAAATATCAAACATGTTTCCATTACCGCACATTTTAAAAACAGCATACCAAATAAAATATATTGGAATCATGAATTGCGTTAAAAAAAATTCATTTACATTACTTGCGACTCACATGCGTAGCAGATAGCAGCGATTATACATTTATATAAAGAGATTCCACGAGCTTTTGTTGCTAGCAACATTTCTCTGTCATGTCCGGGGATTAGCAGATATGATATAAACACATAAAACCCTCTGGGGACAGAAGATCTGTATCGGTGCCGTGTGCTGTCATTTGAGCAAGTTAGGTTTGTTTACAAAAGTATTAACAAGAGTAAAATATTTACAAAACTGGATACAAAAATGATCGATTTAATAGATCTTATATCCTTAATACTGAAAATAAATACCATTGCTTCTATAGTATATGAGGTATATAAAGTCAAAATGGCAAAAACCCGAAAGACATGGTCGGTTCGCTAAGCTAACTTTTTCTTAATTAATAATCATTTTGAAATAGAAACTTTCAAAAAAATCGCTTCGGCTGGTTTGTATAGTGGTGGTTGTGAAACTTATGTTAGTGTTCGTGAAAAACTCGATAATTGATGACGTTTCATCTCAGAAACTCAGGCCCCTATGACGTAATTTTTTTGAGGATCTTCCATCAGGTCCCGATGACGTAGACACCTCTTTTGACATTTCTTAAAACGCTTTGTTTTGAGATTTCAACTTGATTACTTACATATCAAAAGCAATGATTAAAACTCAGACATTTATTCTGAACTTATTTAAAAATACACATGACATTCTGAAAAGTGTTTTAATAAGAATTGTCAAAATAGCGAGATAGTAACATTGATTTTTGCTTTTCGTGCCCACACTGTTGTGGTTCTTTATACGATATTTTGTCAAAAAAACGAGCAGTTAAAACTAAAAATTAATATCACCATATTAATTATGCACAAGAGTAGGGAAGGAATTGTATGAACTTCTCACATTATTTTATGAATAAATAATTGTTATTGATGCCAATTCATAGCAAACACATTGGAATCTATTTCTTCACTCAATTCATTCTCCCAATCTCCACAATAGATACATTTGAAAAATGTCAACTAAAAATATAATATTAAAGACATTAAAATAAATTAAAGGTTATAAAATTTATATAAAGAATGAAAATTTGCATTGACACATCTTAATTTTTAATACACGTCATCATTTAATTCGTTCTTCCCTGTTGCAAACTACACACTTCTTTGGACACAATTCAAAAACTATGGTACTTAAGTAGTATTGCCAATACGATACGATTTACTCAAAATTAGGTTTTTGTAATTAAAAAATAATTTAGTGCTCCTAAATAGTTTTGCTTACGAAATATCTACCGGAACGATTTGCAGAACTTACCATCTTATAATTATCGATTGGAACTCATTAATCTTCCGTCTTTAGCTCATCGGAGAATTATGTTGAATGCAATTTTTGTGCTGAAACTACTTTATGGCCATATTGACAATCCTTATCTTCTGTCTAACATCAATATTAATGAAGCTCGCCGTGTAGCCAGAACACCTCAATTTCTACAACTGAGTTTCTGTCGATCAAACTATCTCCAGCACGAACCACTTAGGAATGCTTGTGCCGACTTCAACTATGTTAATTGCAACATCACCTTCTCTGATTCAATTCATTTAACAAGAATCAAAATTCTTCAATTCCTAAAAAATCAACAGTAATATATTTACTTTGCTATGTATTTAATCCTTTATTTATTATTTACCAACATTTTATGTAAACTATAAAGCCTATGGCTTAGTTTTAATTTTTAAATAAATAAATAAATAAATAAATAAATGTGCCTTATTAATTCATTATTCTTTCGATTAAACTTCCCTCTTCGTGTTATCGTTAAATTATAAAAAATTGTTAAAGTACACTTTTCCCAACATACACTTTTTACAATTTCGTACTTGATTAAATTCTTGATTGTTGCGCAAAAAGAAACGTTGTTTGGTGACGTCATCATATTTTTCACCTAGAATGAAAAAAATGAATTTTCAATTCAATCTTGATAGTTTGTATTTTTATTTTAGTCTTTGTCTTAATCTTTTATAAAATTATCTAAAAATATATATTCATCATATTTGTATTTATATTTACAAACTAGCTTAACTACCCGGCGTTGCTCGGGAAATAAAATATTATTTTTTAATACTACATTGTATTTTTAATTTGGTATGTTTGTATATATGTTTTTTTAAGTGTTTATTTTAATTTTAAAATTTTTTATTGTACAATATTAGAAATGTTTTGTTTAAGCTTCTTGCTGTTTAGTTTTAATTAATGTACCTCTTTATACACTAAATTGGAGTTTTTGTCATCAGTTGCTAGCACAACCAAACTGTTAGGTGAGCTAACTCTCGAGCAGGCGACGCACAGTGGCCGGTTTTTCAACTTAGCGGCCAAAAGTCATTTTTTTCAATGTCACCGATTTCAAAATGGGTTAGGTCATATGAAAGTAGAAACCTGAGAACCTAGGAAGCCAAAAAATTACAGCTTTATCTTGATTATTTCATTAGTAACTATGCAATAAAAGACAGTACTTTTTATTTTCAACTAAAATAAACACATTTTTTCAACTTTTCACAGATTTAGATATCCATATCTCTGTCAATATTTCAGATATTAAGTTCCGGTTTTTTTTATTAAATTCTTGGATATATTCGTTGTCAAATGTTACAATTGAGTAAAACTGTGGTATAGTTATTACGTAACAAGAATTCCAGAAATGCTCCAAATTTGGTTAAATTTCGTGGTATTTTGGAGCAGGACTTTTGCGCTCCAGAATGCTCCAAAACAAATTTTACACCATTGTAAAGCTGAAAGTTTCCTCTAAAAGCCCATACCAATTTTTTGTGCATCGGTTTGCCCCATCGGGCGCTAGGGCCCATTATATGAGTCAAAGTCACACACTGCAAACGTTTTTAACATGTTTTCCGTTTTTTTTAGTGTTATACTTTTCTTTCAAATTATATGTATATTTGCACTAATTAGGTTTTTTTAATTATCAGGTAATTAGCTCTTATTACATATGTACTGTAAAAGTACCTGTCCTAATATATTTTACCTGTAAAATGGAAAATTTAGGCACATAAAAATTTCTCATAAATGAGTAACAGGTAAGTATTACATGTGCATAGGTAAAAAATCCGTGACGGAAAGAGTATTTAAAGAGTTGCGTTCATCGAGTTTCCATATTCTTGGCAAAAACATGGCTAAGTTCACTTATAAAAATTTGGCAGATATTTACTTTTTACGAAAAGACGACGAAGATGTTACTTCGTATATTCTAAGTGATCCTTTTTTTGACTCATGCGATCAAGAAGAGACATATAAAAAGAAAATATCTAACTTTTTATCGCATTTAAAAAAACGTTAAACAGATGTGAATCGAAATAAGGAAAAACTGTACCAACGCAACACAGAATGGATGAAAACTGAGCTCGTTTTTGAAGAAGAAACCATGACTGAGAATGGCAGCGAAGGAAAGGGTAGATCAAGGAAATCGATGGACGAATGCAGTGAACGATCTAGAAGGCGTAAACTTGGCGACATCAATGACGAAATATCCCATGAGAATATACAAAACGCATTCCTTCATCAAGTAGGTCCATCAAGAAATAAAAAGGACAAGATAGAAGTAATTGAGAAAATAATGAAAGCGAGCCCCAGACGCGTCAAAAGGGTACTGAGCAGTGTTCCAACTCCGACTGATAAAAAGAAGTTTACTCCTGAGGAAGCATTTGCACTATTTTTTGATTTGAAATTAACAAAAAACCAATAAAAAGAATTACGCAAACGAACTAATGCAAAGAAATGCAACGTGTTTCCAAGTTATGACGAGAAATAAAATTCTTTATCATGGCGAGCAAATTATTAAAAATAGTCTACTTCCACTTGGTGATCTTTCTGAAGAAGCACAAGAAAAAAGAAACAAGGATTACAGATTCTTTCGTGAACACAACACAAGGAAAGTTTCAAGATATTGTACCAATGAGGATCTGCTTGCAGTTTTGCTGTGCACATCGGATCCATATATTTCAAATATCCGCCAAAAATGGAAATCTAGCTCAATCGAGTTAGTGATTACAAAATTTACTACTAGATGACCGGAATTCTATCAATGAATGTTTTGAAAAAATTTTTTAATTTGCATTAGTTCCTTACTTATTACCTTATTTTTATTAATCTATTTTATTAGTATGTACGTTATTGATAATAAAAAGTCTTTAATCATTAAATAAAAAGAAACGTATTATTTTTATAATCTCTTTTTTAGGCTTTTAAGAAAATTTTAATAGGTACCCTGATTGAAACTCTCATATCTCTGGTTTTCAACGATCGATTTTTATGATTTTAGTCTTGATTTTTGACCGCTAAGTTGAAAAACCGGCCACTGTGCGACGTAAAACTGCCCATGTGAAAAGCAGTCTTGCTAAGATCAAATCCTGCTATTTTCAGTTAATTTTGTGAGACGGTAGACCAGGTGGGTTAAGTGTATTTATGAACTCCACAGGTTAGTGTATAGCGTTATCTATATATGTGCAAAACTGTGTCCACCGATTTGTACAGATATTCTATTTCTTCAAATGACTTCAGCAATGTGTCATTAATGGTTGATGCCTGATCGTTCTTAGGTGTAAGAATCGCACATTCGTCCAACATCCAGATATATTCGTTCTATTACCTCGTAAACGGTCGACACAACTGAGGCAAGATTTGTTTGAATTTGAATTTTGCCATCAGTTGCCGGATATTTTCCGTTTCCTATTTGCAGTAGTTTGGAGAATTGGTCAGCGAAAACATCTCTCTTTAAATGCACCCGCATGTTTTTCTTAGGGTGGAGTTTTTATATTAAGGGCCAAAGATTTGATGCCTGAACTTCGTCAGCCCAAGTTCCTCTCGGCACTATAGACGGAGTCTGGCGAAAGTCTCCAGCTAATAATACAGTGAGTCCAGCCATCATGTCATCGTTCACTGTAATATCTTTTAGAGTGCTTAGAAGCTGCTTTTATGTGACATTTCTTTCATCCCAAACTATTAATTTACAATCTCTCTTGAGCGTAGCACTCTGTTTTGAATATTGTAAGAATATATTGTATATATTCTTTGGTACATGACAAAAATTCATAACGTGCTTCTTTTTATTTTATTATGTGATTGGGTGTATTTTTACCAAATGATGTCCTTTTTTGGACCTTTAGAGGATGAATTTTGAAAATTCCTGAAAATGGTTTTTAGGCATTTATACGCAGGATGTTTTCGTAAAGAAAGAAAATCCATATTTGATGGCTAACAAAAGAGTTATGTGTTTGTCCTTTTTGAAGTCCTTAGAAGTAAAATTTCGAAAAATCCTTTTTGCTCCCTTGTATACATCATAAAAAAAACCTCTGTGCAAAATATTCATGCTTCGTTTTATTTTATTATGTCATTGGGTGTACTTTTACAAAATTATGTTCTTTTTTGGACCTTTAGAGGATGAATTTTGAAAAATTCTGAAAATGGTTTTTAGGCATTTCTACGCGGAATGTTTTCGTGAAAAAATAAAATCCATATATGATGGCTAACAAAAGAGTTATGTGTTTGTCCTTTTTGAAGTCCTTAGAAGTAAAACTGCCGAAAAATCCTTTCTTCTCCCTTTTATACATCATAAAAAAAAACTCCGTACAAAATTTCACCTTTTTAAATCCCAGGGTTTAGCCTGTGTAAAGAAATAATTCTGTGTATATCCTTTTTGAAGTTCTTAGAAGTAACATTTCGAAAAATCCTTTCTTATTCGACGTATACATCATAAAAGAAACCTATGTGCAAAATTTCAGCGTTCTAGGTCCAAGGGTTTAGCCTGTGCGTTGATGGGAAGTCAGTCAGGCCTTTCACTTTTAAATATATAGATTTGTTTATAAAATTTCTTCATCCTCTCTGGATAAACTCAACTCTGAAAGCTGAGAGCGTAAAGTTGACGTATTGCTTTGTACAGGAAGCAATAACAATTTTACAGTTTTGGCCCATTTTACATTGCAAGCAGTTGTTTGATCAAACAGTCACATATGTGAATGTTAAAAATGCAAAATTGATCGTTTCCCGGGTTCATTTGTTCATTTTTTCATTTGTTCTCTAATATTTTTGAAAATTATGTATTTTTATACATCGTTGATGTACTTGGAAATAAAATGGTAGGTGCAAATGGAAGTTCAACCCTCCCATTTCACCTACAGTAAACTCACCAACTTTATTTATTAATGGTGAAAATAACAAACAAATTAGAATTTAAACCGATTGAGCTCCAGATTATAACACCAGTGATCTGCTGATACTCGGAAATAAATCCAAACTTCTAAAACTTACTTAATTTTCTGCCAATCAACACGAATAGCTCTTTAGCAACATCCTGTTGCATTGTTTCCATTTGTCTCATCCGTTGATCACGTTCCTCTTTGATATTCTAATGCTTGGAATGATTCTCTGATTGCAGCTGTGAGAGCCTGTTAAAAATTAGGTCTAGTCAAGCTGAGCAGAAATTAAAAATTGCATCTATCTCAGATTCCTTCTCTTGTAATTGTGTCCATAGTTCATCCATATGCACTAAAGTTTCTGACTGAGTTCACTTGGTTTTGTGAGCGTGAAGTGAAGAAATTCCGGAGTGCAGCGTATATAAGCGTATGCAGCGTTTATAATTTCTTTAAAGGTTAAAGAAATTATTATTCTTTCTTGAGGTTAAAGAAATTATAATTTTGAATCATCTGCAGTAAGCATTAAACACAATCGGAGCAACAGGATAGAGCAACATTTCCAGGCAACAAGAAATTCCATGGCGTTAATTATAAAGGCTGGGCAACTGTTGCTCAGCAACAAAAATTTCATATATCAAATTCTTAATGGTGGTGTAACACTAGGCCACTTGAGGCCGCCTTAGAAAACCTTCAAATGTTTTTTACATTTTCTCCAGCAAGCTTTTTTAGAGGATTTTCCATTTCTTTTAGCAATTGATAAATATTTTGAGTAATTTTTTTAAATAGGAATGCCGTATATTTTCTATTTCAGAAATAAATTGCTAATAATAATAATTATAAAAATTTCGTTAAATATTAACTTAAATAAATTGGCATTAAGATGCCTAGTGTGACACCCCCACAATGAAAATTGTCAAATTTTACATGACAGAATGTAAACAAACACACCGAAGAAGAACAAGAATGATTTTGTTGCTGTCAAAATTAGAAATAGCTCGGAGACAAGATACAAAATGGAACGAAAACCAGAGCAACAAACTGGAAAGCAAACTTATTTCTCGATCTCCATCAGAGATAACGAGATTGGAAACTTAGAACAAAACAGCTGTTCAAAAAAACAGCCGCGTGTTGTTTCTATAAATTTTGTATGCAAACTCACCCCATAAACAAACCTTTGTTTATGCTTTTGGCGGGGGAGTTTCGAAGACTCGACTGAAAACGGTGAGTTTCAATACAAATTTTACAAAAACAAATTTAATTGAACGGTTGGATGTCGAAAATGTAAAAATGTGCCATATCATTGCTCGTAGAAAAGTGGTCATAATCTCTGTTTCCCGCTTTTAAAGCTGTCATTGACAAATATTTATTAATATTGCTTTAAAACGTCGTATTACAGAACTTGTGCCTGCGGATATAAAGCAAATGGGCATTTTTATGCTTTTGCATATATGTATAGTGAAATTTGCTTTTTTTAAGAGAAGTACTTTCGAACCTGATTTCAGAAATGAGATTTTGCGCATAACACATAAATAAATAAAACGAGTTTGTTGTAAATATTTTGTCATTTGCGTCCACTTGCGTTGCATTCTTCCCCTTAATCTTTTTCTATAAAATCATTACCCGGTGGTCTGCATGAAGTAAGGTTTGTATGTATTACATAACTTATTTTTTATTTTAGTATTAACTAGTAGTTAATATTAGTAATTAGTATTAATAAATTTAGTGTGTTTTGTAGTTAATACACCCTAAAAAATCGGTAACTCCCCTTGACTCTTATCTCAATGGTGGTGTGGAAACAGCATGATCTCTATAACTTTCAGAATTGTCATCTAATAAAGAAGTAAAAAAATATCCTTTATATCTTTTTTTCATTATAAATATAGAAAACTATATACATATTATAATATTTGAACTAAATTAAAAAATAGTTTAATCAAATTTCTACAATCACGTAAAAATACCCACAGAAATAAATTTATGCACACATTTTTCACTTTGTCTACTTATGGTGGCAACCGCTTGCAAAAAATGTTGGTGAATAATACCGTCAAAAGATAAAGCGTCACTTGCTATCTCTTTCTGGCTGCAAAAGAAATGTAGACAAATTCACCAGTTCATAAAAAATCGATCTTTTTTTCATCTTTATCTGAAGATAAAAGAGTTTCCAATCTCATTAATCTCTGATCTCCATAAGAGCCCATGTAAATTTGACAGCTAAAAATGTATCTTGTATCCTGTTGCTCCGATTGTGTTTAATGCTGTAGTTTTACCATCCAGTTTCTACTGATGTTCTACATGTCTACGCATGTCTTTATAATCTGCGTAAAATGAGTTAACCTAATAAATTCTTATTGAAATTACACTCAGACTTACCGTACCTTAGATTCGTGCTTTAGAGGCCTCAAATAATTTTCATTCCAGAATACTTCTGTTGCTGTAATCAGCTTACTTAGCGGCATATTTAATCAGTTTACTTATATTGTAAACAATAATTTCACTAATAAATGAAACCGTGGTGAAGCATGAAATAGCTGATTTCTTCAACATACTGAATCAGCTTGGCTAGACGCAGTGTCTTTTGAAATGGTTTGACTACTGGTATGTCGATACATTCGGTGGCTACACTCTGTGGTTTCTCATTTGGTTTCAAAAGTTTTAAACATGTGATGCCAATGTGTGTGAGTGAAATTTACTGAATATCCAAATGTTGGCCAGAGTGAGAGAAACTCCACTTGATACCGGAGTGTAGACTTTTCTCTTTCTTCCTCATCTCTCTCTCCAACGAACTGAGTGAAACCGTTTCAAAAGATACTGCGTCTAGCCAAGCCTAATGACAGAAAACAAAAACAACAACAATATGGTAGGTAGCTCTCAGATCATTGACGTCAAACCGATTTTTGAAGCGGCGAATTCGAGAGCAGCAACGAGTATGTATCATGAAGCAACGAGTATGCAACATAAAGAGATTTGGCGAATTCGAGGCAGTGAAATTCGCAACTTTAGCTACAACGATTAAGGACATACCGATTGGTTGGACTCGTTTGATAATGTTTAATGCTTATAAGGTTGTTAAAGTATTTATGACTTCGTATGTGAATATGCATAAGAAGAAGTAATCGATCGAGCACTCGTATGTCAGAAAAAGTATGAAAGAAGGAATCGATCAATTTTGGAAACAGAGAACCGACGCTGGCTGTGGCCGCTACTGCGAACAAAGCAAGGGAAATGAAAACAAACGGCAGCAAAGCCTTTGGTTACTCAGGTACACGTGTGAGTGAGTGCAATCCTGATATCGCGACAGGTTCCTCACACCATATGCGTTTTACACACATATGTATATTATATAGTGTTTTGTTGCTTTCCTTATAAATCTGTTTCCTACCTTCGCGTACCCCTGGCCAGAAAGCTCATGACTTGATTTTTATAATTAAATTATAATTAAATATATTAAATTTTTATAATAAGCAACTTATCATTCGTTAATTTTCTCCTAAAAATGTCAGACGTATTTATAAAATTAGGGCCATATTTTCAATCAACGATCACCGTGATTATTTAATTATTTAATATTTATTTCTTCCAAGAATAATGAATAGCAAACAGTTGGAACTGCTTCTCCGGAAGTTAGAGAAGGACCCCAACTTGGCACGGAGTGTTCCTGTCTTCGGTCCCAACCGGTCAGCAAATGATGACAAATGGGAGAGAATTCGGGGTATGCTGAATTCTAATGGTCCGCCCGTGAGAACTACGGCCGAATGGAAAAAGGTGAGTTCAACTTATGTTGTGTTTAATGTGTTAAATAATTTCTATAAATGTTAGATTTGAACTGATTTGAAAAACCATGCAAAAAAAAATTAGCGGACAATGCAGCGGAGCTGAAAAAGATGGGGGGCGGACCGTTTTTTGCTGCACATTTCAGCCCGTAGGAACAAGAAACAATAAAAATTATGAATTTACAGCACACGGCTCTAACCAATGGACAACATTTTGGTATTCCTTTGAAGAGTACTGGTAAGTATTTACTAGCAAATGTAATACATTTTTAATAAAATTTCTTATGCTCATTCCATAATTACAGGATGATGTATTTGAGGATATTACTTTCATTGACGCTGCTGTTAAGCCTGCTGTCTGTGCGTCCTGTGCTGCTGCGCGGCTATTCGGATGATGGTGCTGTGTGTTCCAGTGTAACTGCTGCTACTCCCAGCCTGTTTGATATATTTCAGCCAACAGAAAGACCGCCGAGTAAAAAAAGAAAAGTGAATAGTTTGTGACGTTGCTCCGGCAGCAAGTAGCAGGTTGTACCAGGAGTAGCAGGTTGAAAACCAAAAAAAGAATACCGCAGCAAACGAAGGTTATGAAGCTGCATAACGAAATTTTGACACGAATAGCCGCAGCATTAGAAGAGTCAGTGGAAGATCGTAGGCAGGAGGAAGCAGTAGACGCTCTCCTTTCCTTATAAATTATCTCATAGTAATTAATTATTCATTTTTATACCTTGCGACTTTTTACTTGTTTATTTTTATGCTTTAGCAAAAACGTACATATGTGTGATATTAAATAAAATTTTGTTTTTTTAAAGTTTTTATGTTTTTATATAATGTTTATATACTTTAATATACTTTTATAGTTTGCTAGACTTTATACAAGATTATACACTTTAATATAAAATGTTCAATAAATACATTCATTTAAAGAAATCAATCGATATTCATTGCCAACTCATTACGAATATTTGTGGCGGAACTTGCGGAACCTCTTCGAATATCTCTTGAATTCTGTCATCAATATAGTCCTCGTATTGCCACAGACTCTTATAATAAATGCAGAGGTTGTGAATTGTACAACATGCATTTACTATTTTCACTGCCATTTCGGGTGAGTAATGGAGACCTCTTTCACCTATGATACACCTAAACCGATTTTTCAAAACCCCAAAACAGCGCTCGATGACATTTCGACCTCTGCTAAAATATAAAGAAAGAACAGATACTTTCCCAAAAATGCAGTTAGCTTCGCGCAATTCGCATATCTAACTCTGCATATCCAAGCACTCTATAAAGAAATGTACTTGAACAAAATACAGATTCTTCGTGTCGGATATGCTGATAATATTTTCTTCCTCCGTATATAAGTTGGGCATAGGAGCGCTACAATCGACTCGTAAATCGCGTTAACTTTGAATCATCCCAAGGCTGTATAAAGGCATGCATTCAAAGCAAAAACACGGAACACTCAGCACCAGACAAACCAAAAATTGTCATTTGGATTCAATCATAAAAATCAAGTCCTGAGCTTTTAGGCCAGGGTACGCGAAGGTAGGAAACAGATTCATAAGGACAGTAACCTAAGTGCGTGAAACGCATATGGTGTGAGGAAGCTGTCGAGATATCAGCATTGCATTCACTCACACGTGTAGCTGAGAAACCAAATGGTTTGCTGCCGTTTGTTTTCATTCCCCTTGTTTTGTTCGCAGTAGCGGCTACAGCCAGCGACGATATCTCTGTCACCTTAAGTACACGCACGATCTCATGTTGTCTTCAACGAGTAGCTTGCGTTGAAATCTCTTTATAATATATACTCGTTGGTAAGAGTTTAGAAATCGCATTTTCAGATCACGGTGATCAGTAACGAGCTCGCTTCTCAATCACGGTGATCAGTAACGAGCTCGCTTCTCAATCACGGTGATCAGTAACGAGCTTGCTTCTCAATCACGGTCATACTTAAAAATCTGGCCCTTAATGTCACAGCGTGGTAAATCCTCACCATCGACATCTTCAGGAGGTCGACCAATGCATGATCAATGGTTTGGCTTTAAAAAGGTTGACAACAATGGAACAATTGCGGAAAAATGTATGAAGTGCTCGAAAGTCGTCATGAACACCTCTGTTTCTGCCACGAAACTCTTGAACGCTCTGAACTACGTTCGTACTCGTGTGATCCACAATGTTTTCTACAGCTACGCTCTCAGGATAGAAACCATCATCCTTACGTCGGTTTGTGTTGCTTGTGTTTTTGTTCGTTCTCGCTGTAGCGCTCTTTTCATCAATTTGAAAAGGAATCAGATCGTGCTCTGAGTTAATTTATACCAACATTAAAACAACATTTGCTAATTTTTTCGTGCTCTCAGTGTTAGTTTGCACTTCTTTGCATTTCGACCCAAGGCATAGATACTTCTCAATGGGACGCTATTCACCGCGGGACGCTATAGGGCGCTTTTTCTTTATTCGAGTCGGCTTTCGGAAGCCCCCTGTCACTTTGTGATAATGGACTCAAATGGACCGATTTAGACATGTTTTTGACTCATTCTTTTCAAACGTTGGAAATTATGCTCAGAAAACACAACGAAACTAACCAAAGGAAATACGTAATGAGGTGAAAATCTACAAAATAAATGACAGTGCTGCCAGTTCTAGTGCTGTTTCAAATAACGGGAAAGTTACCTGCTCAGTCGTTAAATAGTGCGCTGCTCAGCAACCTCCATAGAAACATGGAGCTCGGCAGTATATTTCGGCAGCGAACTCTAATGGGGGCTGACTTCTATCCAGCAATTTTACTATGGTATTCGCCGTAAAGTGGTAAATTCGTTACTGGCTGGAGGACAAGATGCTTCGTCTTAGCAGGCGGTTGTCCTTATACACCGCACCGCAAGTTTGTCCTTTGTCGAACCGCAACCGATCTTCTTGCTTTGGGGTTGCATTTTGTCGAAAGTACTCCTTCACTTCATTCATAAGATACCGCTCCACGGTCATCTTTTCTTGGCCTCTGAAAATTTGTGGGTGATTTGAGAGTACAAACCTCTATAGCCACTGGGAATTTTATCCCATCCTAAGTAGCGTGGCTATTATTATTATTCGATTGGGGGATAATTGCACTGCGACCTTAGGATCTATTGTGCCCCCTTCATTAGTCATGTGTGCTACAGTGTATCCTCCAGGGCTAGGCTTCTAAGAAAGCTTAGTATGTTAATTGGGCTTAAGTCTTTCAGTACGTACTTCCGAGGTCAGTGTTTCTTTAATCCCAAAAATGCAGTATTTTGTTTCATCTGATCGTAAAACTGATTCCCGCAATGCTAGAGGCTTATTTACATGCGAAACAAAAAACAAAAGCAACTAAAATGCACATGCTACTCCATCTCTTTCGCTCGCACCACCTACGCAGATTCCTTTTGTATACTAAGAATACTATACTCACTTCTCGCTACTCATGCTTGCACTCTCTGTTGGTTTGTGTGCCAATATACGAAACTCCTTTTATTTCATAAGCAAGCTGAAAAAATGGCCCGTCCGCATGCTCACCTACACTGCATGTCAGTTTTATGGTGAAATTGTTGCCTTGCTAAAGCTAAAACCTGCTATTACAAAGCAAGATAACTGAAAACTTCAAACGTTTTGGTTTACAACCACACCGCCAAGAGATGGTGGGTTGAGTTCAGATTGAATACGACACAACATTATTATATATTATATGTTTAGATTTTTAAGTAAATATTAATAGAAAAACTAAGAGCTGTCGCGATTTTGACGATTCTTCGCGTCGTCTTTTACTGGAGGCCGAAACACATTGCTTTTTAAGAAAAATTGCTGAGACTTATTCCTCGAATTCTTATGCAAGCCATACACGTTACAACCGTTGTTACAACATGGTTAGCAATCAAGTTGTGTGTGCCCACAAACGATACAACCTCTTTATACAACTTTATGTTGCAAACAATTAATTTTGAGTAAAGATGACGTCTGATGTTATTGTGTGCGCAATAATCGACGAAGTGTTGGAGCAAGAAGAAGAAGAACGTGAAAAAAGGGCTAGAAAAGGTGCTTCTCCCGCAAAGTCAAAATGAGAATGAAGTACCAAATCGCATGGCCAGCCCACAAACGTTACAACCGACTTGTACAACTTGCCAAAAAATCAAAAAATTTTGATTTTTCGTACAACCGAAACACAACTTCATACAACAAGCCCACAAACGTTACAATCTTGTATATACAACCTGCTCAAGTTGTACCAACGGTTGTAACGTGTATGGCCTGCTTTATAATGACAGAAACGTGTATTGTACCATAGCAAATGAATGCAAGATTTCCTTAGGTACGAATAGGTCAAAGCCTTCATCCAGTGCTGCTTTAAAACAGTAAAGTAAATTTTATGTACATATGTAGGTCCGCCCAATATTACGCTCCGTGCCCTATACAAGACTTTCCTAGAAAGACAAACCGAATCCAATCAGTAGACGTTGGTATGAAAACTGAACAAAAGTTTATCAAATACTTACACCAGTATAATTAGAGACCTAATGCATGGTTTAATTTAATTTAAATTAAATTTAATGGAAACTTCAAGAAATATAATAGAACAATGTCGATGTCGATTATTCTACAAAGTGGAAATCACAGTTAAGTGTCTATTTAACTCTATGAACCTCCACTTCATCATATCCTTCTAAAGGTTCTCAGTTGAAGAATCTTTTAATAGAGGTTACGTATAGTGATCTACTATATGTATAGTGATCTACTATAATAAGGTTTTAGAGTATATAAATGATAGGGTCAAAGATATGTAGTTCGTTAATTTTTTGTGAAAACTTTCAGAAAATTTATCAAAATCCTCATACCAGTATATTGAGAGATCTAGTGTATGATTTAATTTAAATTAAATTTAATGGAAATTTCAACAAATATAATAGTACAATGTCGATGAATGTTGTTGTACAAAGTGGAAATCACAATTAGCTGCCATTAATACATATAAATTAAGTGTTTCCGCAAGGGTTTGATATCTCTCGTCAAATATTGATGGTAGACAAAAAAGTTTTGGCGATGTACCATATTCCGTATCTGTATTCGTTTCTCTCAAAAATGTTAATGTTCAACATCTCTTTATGATTCGATTTAACAGTGAACATCCGTTTGTCTGCCGGTCTCGAAATTGTACTGAGTAATGTTTTCTGAGTAGTACAGCGCTCTTTCAGATTGGAAACGGATACAATTTCTTAACAGCATTCATTTTTAGATTTGAACAGAATATCAAGGGCATTTAAGCTATGGGAACGAAATACGAACAATATTTTACAAACATAAGTATGTACTTATTCTGGAATGCCTCTAATTTTCTGCGACGCTCTCGTTTTTGGAAAAAAACTATTGCCTACTTTTCACCAAATTCTTATAAAACCGAAACAATAGCAAAAACAATGTGGCCCATACGTTTCGATGCAAAACCACAAATACAAATATAATGAGAGAGAAAACTGACCGCCGCACAGTGGCCGGTTTTTCAACTTAGCGGCCAAAAGTCATTTTTTTCAATGTCACCGATTTCAAAATGGGTTAGGTCATATGAAAGTAGAAACCTGAGAACCTAGGGAGCCAAAAAATTACAGCTTTATCTTGATTATCATTAGTAACTATGCAATAAAAGACAGCACTTTTTATTTTCAACTAAAATAAACACATTTTTTCAACTTTTCACAGATTTAGATATCCATATCTCTGTCAATATTTCAGATATTAAGTTCCGGTTTTTTTTATTAAATTCTTGGATATATTCGTTGTCAAATGTTGTTACAATTGAGTAAAACTGTGGTATAGTTATTACGTAACAAGAATTCCAGAAATGCTCCAAATTTGGTTAAATTTCGTCGTATTTTGGAGCAGGACTTTTGCGCTCCAAAATGCTCCAAAACAAATTTTACACCATTGTAAAGCTGAAAGTTTCCTCTAAAAGCCCATACCAATTTTTTTTGCATCGGTTTGCCCCACCGGGCGCTAGAGCCCATTATATGAGTCAAAGTCGCACACTGCAAACGTTTTTAACATGTTTTCCGTTATTTTTTCTTCGTTAGTGTTATACTTTTCTTTCAAATTATATGTATATTTCAAAGTATGGAAAGGTACTGGGATAGTTTGCAGTAATTAGGTTTTTTTAATTATCATGTAATTAGCTCTTACTGTAAATGTGAAGAGATTATTGCTTTCATTGGAAGAGAATTATGTGAAAAGTCTTGGCTTTTGTAAGTGATGTGATAAAAGATGTGATAACCGAAGAAGTTAATAAAATTAGGAGGCAAATTGATGAATTTCAGCCGCGGCTATTCGAGTATCATGGCCATATCATTCAAATAGATTTCAAACTTCTGCTGACCATGATTGATGGAAAAGTCGGACAAGCCTTAACTGATACTAAGGCATCCTCTAGCTCCAGTACCAGCGGATGCCAATTATTCTAAGGAGGCATACGAATTCGGATTGTCGCCTCTTCACAATAGAATTCGTTTAATGGAACATATACTGAAATTGTCTATGATTTAGAATTTGGAGCAACAGGAACGGTTAGAGAAAATACAGTGAATAAGCAGAAACGGAAACTGAAAAACAGCCAAATACAGGAACAATATCGGGAAATAGGGCTAATAATTGACCAACCAAAACAAGGAGGGAAATACGAATGATGGAAACACCGCTAGAAGATTTTTCTCAGATCCTGAGACGGCAGCTTTCATTACAGGAGTAGACGTAAATTAATTAAGCGATTCAAAATAATAATAAAAGTTATAACATGCAGCAGGATGATTGATGCCAAAAAAGTTACAACGAAATATGTATATCCCTGGAGGAATATGCCATCAACCATTCATAAAATTATCATGGCGAGCAAATTATTGAAAATAGTATACTACCATTTGGTGATTTTTCTGAAGAAGCACAAGAAAAAAGAAACAAGGATTACAGATTCTTTCTTAAACACAATACAAGGAAGATTTCAAGATATTGTACCAATGAGGATCTGCTTGCAGTTTTGCTGTGCACATCGGATCCATATATTTCAAATATCCGCCAAAAATGGAAATCTAGCTCAATCGAGTTAGATAGTGATGCACAAAATTTACTACTAGATGAGCGGAATTCTATCAATGAATGTTTTGAAAAAATTGTTTAATTTGAATTAGTTCCTTATTTATTACCTTATTTTTATTAATCTATTTTATTAGTATGTTCGTTATTGATAATAAAAAGTCTTTAATCATTAAATAAAAGGAAACGTATTATTTTTATAATCTCTTTTTTAGGCTTTTAAGAAAATTTTAATAGGTACCCTGATTGAAACTCTCATATCTCTGGTTTTCAACGATCGATTTTTATGATTTTAGTCTCACATTGAAGCTTAAGATTAGAAGAATCCAACAAAAAAAACCGGAATAAAAAATTCCAAGAGAGTCAAAAGATATGGATTTTTGACCGCTAAGTTGAAAAACCGGCCACTGTGCGCCGTCGTCGATCGCCTCATTGTGTTAGTATATTCAAAACTTGTGAGGGCATTTCCGTTATATATTTAGTGCAAGCCACTGTATCGTTTTCGGTGTTCATAAGGCGCTTGAATGAGTACAGCTTAATTTAGCGGTAGATTTTTGTGGAGTTGAATGTGTATTTCCAAAAGCCTACATACTAAATCGCCCTTGGATCGAGTCCGCAGCGTTGGTGCAGTAATTTTAGCACTGAGTAAATGTGAGCATAAATCACAATTAAATGTGTGTATAAAAGGAAACTATATGCGAAGTTGCGTTGATTGCATGTAGTTGCTATGCTCTTATAGTATAGCATAGCTATAGCATTCTAATATAATATATTTATATTATTACATTAATAAAGGAGATTCAAAACGTTTAGATTTTAAATCTCAAGTGGTTCACAGTTGCGTATACAATGAGGGTGCGTATCAATTGTGACTGGCCTGTTCGAATGATTGAGGAACGCATTTCAAACTGATGCGATAGCATCTTGCAAATATCAGATCAGTTGATATCAGTCTGTCATGACGAACAGTTATAACGTTATAATATAAATACTAAGGGGTTACAATACGAACAATAATTTGCACGCGTATCCTTAGAAAACCCGAAATAGTTTAACCGATTAAAGAGTGATCAAAAAATTAACCGATTAAAGTGTGATCAAAAAATTTTAAAGATATATCTAGTAAAAAAGCATATATTTTTGGTTTGGAAGAATTATGGATAAGGACTGAAAAAATGCCTAATTAGTTTTAGCAGGAAAATTAGATTTAAACAAATATAAAAAAGACATCATTATATTTACCAGCGTCTTAAATATAGTGAAAGACAAATTAAATAGAAAGTAATGTGAATTACATATAAGAAAATAATAAATATTTAAACAAAATATCAAATATATAACTGTAATTTTGAATGAACACGATTAAAAGTGAAGTGAGTGAAAATAAATAATAGCAAATAGTAATAGACAATGGAGTAAATCCGAAAGTATATAAGACCCCCAACTAAGGTCCACTGTTTAATACTGAACTTAAAAACTCGTGTGGTATATTTTTTCAGATGAATCAATTCTAATTAATGAAGCCTCGTCTTGGTTAAACTTTTTATAATTGTCAATAATACTCCATGAAAATTTAATACGAAAGTAAAATGTTTTTAAATGTATTTCAAATGTTTCAAATAAATAACGCTCCCTTCAGTCTGGTCTAAGCTATAACACTCTACATCCTTATGAGAGTTAGAAAGCTATTGGAACTATCAGCATGATGTTGACACAATATTCCTAGTAATGTATCGCTTAAGTGGCACCCAAATGACGTTCATGTACGCCGCACATTTCCAAGAACTGTGCGTTTATGTTTGCCGCAGACGGTGCGCTGTTTAGTTTACATTTTGTCGCCAGTAGTGAGCGAACATGCGGAAGAAGAAAGCAGATGTTGTGATTGGCGTGCTAGTTACATATATTTGTTTGTATAAAAAACAATTTAAAAAAAAAATAAATGCATAGTTTTGTTTTTATAAATGACACATTTCATCTGCCACAATAAGGGCTCATTCTTTAAAAAATTGATCAAGCTAGCTATACAATTCTGTCACTATTCTAGGGTTGCCATAAATATTCAAATACAGACCGGGACACATAGATAAGCTGAATGGGAAAACATATGAGAAATTTACGCTTTACGAATTTTTATCCATGTACATATATGTACATATAACTCCTTCATTTTCTCAATGTGTAAAAGAAAAGGCAATTCACAGCTTCCTTATTGAATCTACTTTTAATACGTAAAAGTAAATAATAAATATTTCCGAAATACACATGTATTGTTAATTATTATTTTCATAAACAAATAAATATACATATATGTACTGTGAAGTTTGCTTACTATTTGTGTATTATTTTGGTTAAATAATTCTTTATTAACATAAATTATTATACATAATTCATTTATATATAGCATATATTTTTTTGTAACATGTCCATAGTTATAACAATATGCAATAAGCGGTACAATTTAAATGGCAGCCGGGACTCCGGGACACAGGCGCTCAAACCGGGTCATGTCCCGGAAAACCGGGACGTATGGCTCCCTACACTATTCATACTTCCGCCGAAGTGCATTCCTTCACTATTAGAACGGAATGATTTTTTTTTTTGCATTTTTCTTTGAGTGGCGCACACCACACCATAGACGACGAACATGTACGGTGTGGTCAAAATCTTTTGTAAACCGAGGCGCAGTGCGTCAACAAGCCCAGAGACGTGGAAATTTTAAATAAGTGCGTAAGGACAGCATTCGATTTTCCAATTTTGAGATGTGCTACAAAGTGAAGTTGGCGGCAAATAGGAGAATGAACTACGAAGCACGACGCACTGATTTAGGTATCACATTATGCTTCCGATTGGCATAGGTTTGCAATTGTCAAAAATGTAGACATTTTTCACATTCAGCGGCAACTCCAAGTACTACATAATAATTTGGTATACAGAAGAAAACTAGCTAATAGGGAAAGTGGATACCACCCACAAAAGGGTTTCATTCTGCGCATGCACGTCATAGGTTTTATGAAAAAGCATTAGGGTCACAACACACGGAACAGTTGGAACAGGTTAAATGTTACCCAAAATGCTCCGATTTTGTTGTTGTTTTCATTCTCCTTATGGTTTCGGTGCGCTTTGCTTGAAAGTATTTGTCTAGCTTGAAGAAGAAAGCTTTCTATTCACGTCTCATAGAAAATCAAATGCTAATGAAAAATCTATCTGGTAAATCTTTTTCCGGAAACTGTTAGGCCCACGTATACTATATTTATACAGACAAATTATACATCTAACCCAGCAAAAATAATAGTACCGAACTTTTGGGCTCTAATATATAAATCTTCCGTAGATCTAATAGAATTAGCCCTAATACACCTAAATATATAGGCACACATACTACATAATTATGTCCAATAACTCTGTTAAAAATAACGTTGTCACTGAGGAAGCTAATGTATATCTATGCTCTAATAAAAAAATCGACAAAACTGTGGAAATGTCAACACACGACATGATAGCAACGAAAACAGCAATAGTGCCCAAATCGCCAACCGAAAGCACAACACTCGCAATACAGGTACGAAATCAAACATTTGTCCTTTTTACTTAAATAACGATTAAAATAAAACTTTTATAATATCTAAGGGATTACAATATATTACAATATACATATATTTAATTAATATAATATTAAGGGATCCAATTGATCTCCCTAGGCATGACAAAAAATAGACTTGTGGACATATTAGCAATACAAACATTTAAAAATTCGACATCTGAATCACATGACCTAGATAAAACTTTCACATTCAGGTACTTCCTGCAATAAATAGCCACCCCCCATCACTTTTCTCAACCCTTTCATTCCTAAATACTTTAAAGTTGTCAACTTTAATAGTGTCATCCATATGTTCACCACAAAACCAAGTCTCTGACACACAAATAACATCCACAGAGGAATCATTAAATACATAATTTACATAATCTAATTTATTATGATTAAGACTCCTAGCACTTGCAATGTAGCAAACGTAATAGTGTGATTGCGTTATATTTGAGTGGAAAACCACAACCAGCTACTATATTGTTCGAGAGCTCAGGCATCCCAAAGTGAATAAAATTATTGTGTCTCGCACCATAAATCATTATAATGATACAGACAGCATTGCCAAACGCTGTAGTAGTGGACGAAAAAAAAAAACAGCAACAACGCCTGAAATGAATCGGAAAGTGAAGGCTCACTTTGAAATCCACGCCGTACTGGTAGTCAAATAGCCAAACAGCTGAAAATATTCCAGCGAAGTATCCGACGAACATTCCAAAATGAGCTCAAAGTAAAGCCTTACAAGTTCCAAAAGGAACATGATCCTACACCAAAGCAAAAAAAATTAGACTCGAAAGAGCAAAGGAGTTGTTACGCTTGCAAAAACGTGGCGAATTTCCAAACATTGTGTTCTCTGCTGAGAAAATGAAGCGCCGCGATCATTTACAGCTGGGATGCACAAATTAGCTTTTGCGGGCAGCTGGCCCGTACGGGCACGCTGCGAGCTCCGCGGGCACTTGACAAATGGCGTACAAACAAAACAACAAATTTGCAGGATAGAGTGACTAGGTTTAAAGTTAAATTCTTAAGATCTTCGCTTGTGTTTACAGCATTTTATTTTATAGCATTGAAACGTTCGAGTTTATAATTGCCAATAGTGTAATAATACTGGGTTTGAGAAAATATCAAAAGGTTTACTAAAATCCGTGGGTATTATATCAGTTTGTTTAGCACTACTAAAGTTTTTAATAGTTTTTGAGATGAATTCTAGCCACTTAGTAGTGCTCGCTTTACTAGCACAAAATCCATGTTGTCACGAGGAAATTAAAGAATTCCGTGAGATAGTTAGTCAAATAGTTTGGGTAGCGCGCTAAGTTTAGCAATCCCACGATAATTACTTAATATACATATATTGCATTTATTCACGCGGCTATTTTTCTGAACAGCTGTTTTGTTCTAAGTTTCTCGTAATCTCTGGAAACAACGCCATAGCTCACAGAAGGTGTACATTACCAAAAAAGTCCAGAATATATACACACGGTTTACTCGTAGTGCTTTTATTTTTAAATCTATGCAAAATTCTATATGATGTAACTTTAGATTTTATTTTACTGTAGATGGGTAAACTAGAGAAGTTACCTGAACGAGGTTCATGGTCATCGAAACTAGATTTCATTCTCTCAGTTGTTGGACTTGCCATCGGCCTTGGAAATGTTTGGCGTTTCCCATACTTGTGCTATAAAAATGGCGGGGGTGCTTTTCTTTTACCATATTTTCTGACATTGATTCTGGCCGGTATACCAATGTTCTTCATGGAGCTGGCACTTGGACAGATGCTGACAATAGGCGGTCTCGGTGTATTCAAGATTGCACCAATATTTAAGGGTAAGAACAAAGCACCAAAAACCGTTTATGAATGGGCAATACTTATGTGTGTATATTTTCTTCATTATCCACTTATATACTTAATTATGTACGAATTCGTGTACAATGTATTCAACAGGTATTGGATACGCTGCCGCTGTCATGTCCTGCTGGATGAATGTTTACTATATTGTTATTTTGGCATGGGCAGTGTTCTACTTTTTTATGTCGATGCGTGAAGGTAATTATGACTCCAAAATTTATAAAAACATCATCAAATATAATGTATGTACATATTTTTGGATAATGAAACATACTTCTCGTTCCTTATAATGATAATAAATGTATGCTTCGATATTTTACCCAGTATTGGTTGTTTATTTCTCATTTTTATATCGGATTATTATATTTCTCTTCTTTCCTGTTGTCTTAGCTTTTATTTGGATTCTTTTGGATTTGTAGTGTTTGTGTAGGTGTGGTTGTCTGTGTATGCATATCTGTGTGAGAATAAAATATTTTAATCGAGTGTGTTTTACGTGTTTCTGAATGAATTTCCTCCAAACACGCAAACTGTCCTTGGATGGTTTTAGTCCTGAAGGGTTCTTTCTCCGTCTGTCATGTGGTCTATACACCTGCAGGATAACTGTGTATTTTACTAGTCGTTGTGATAATTTTTTGTGGCAAATGCGTAATTGAACTTTTCACAAAAAGAAATTAAATTTAGTAATTCCAGAATGGTCGCAATCATATTTCTTCATTTGTTTTCTAATATGTTTGAATATTATTTATTGTTGATCCATCTGAGGGACCCAACTTCCCTTTTTGCACCTACTGTTTGTATATTTTTGAAAATTCGCCACCTTTGTATTTATTGCAAATCAACATTTGCACATTTGCAACATATTTCATTTGCAACAGAATTTGAACCAGAACTTGACTGGCAGCTCGTATAGCTATTTCGAAACATGCCAACGTTCCTCATCAGCGATCTCTGTCGATGTCTTTTATGTAAAGATCGCTCTTCATGAATAACTGTCAGAAAATATGCGGTCTGGATAGGATCAATTTTTGAAAGGAAGACGACAATGTTGATGTCGAAGTTCATGATGATCTTTGGTGGAACGACGTACGAATAGTTTTCCTCAAATTAAACGGTCGAGAAATATCCACCAATACGCAAGGATACAATCAAGTTAAATTAGAGATCATCGTTCAGATTATATCACTGATGTATCAAAAATATTTGTTTTCTATTAATAAAACACAAGTTCATTAACAATAAAATACACTTTTATTTCACAAGAGAGAGATAAAGATTTCCATTTAATTACAGTAGATTCTTATAATCACAATCTGAGAAATTCAGTGTAAAAATTAAGCAAATTTCAGGGAACATTACACTATTCAATCAATTTGCAAGGAATTGAGCTCTAAGGCTGTATATTTTGGAGAGCATCTCAGTTTGAAACTCGTTCGTAAATACTGAGTACGAATATGTTGTTTGAAAAATGTTGTTTAGTATACACACAGCTTCCCACCTCTTCTTCTCCTCTTTACAACAACAGTTTGCACTCTTCTTACGTATTTACGTTAGAAAAGCGTATTCTGCAACCAACAGAAGCAAACGGTGTGCCGTTGAGAAGCGTTGTAAAATACTTCTATCTCTCTTTATATATTTTTTGTTGCAGAATTCAAAATTCCTTAAATCCTGCACCGATCATGATCAATTTGTAAAGAAAACTAAGGATCCCTACATTATTGTTATTGTGATAATTACATATCTTAAAACTATGGGCATATTTTGTATGGTGCCCGATTTGTTCCAATTCATTTACTATTACTTTCATTAATACTGCTGTTTATTGCTATCACTAACATATTTAAGATGTTCCTTGGCGCACATGTAATAACTTATGGAATACGTTGAATTGCGTAAATCCGTATGAACGAAAGGATCTGAATTGTTGGAACCAGCCGATCAACGGTACGATGAAGAAAATATGTTACCTTGCGACAGCTAATGTTTCGGCATCCGATTTAAGTGATCCCGTAAAGGAATTTTGGGAGTAAGTGTATCAAAAGCGTCTACGTTCTTACGTTTATATTTGTTATACATACATATACATATATCATTTTCTATTTTGTTTTAAGGCGAAGAGTTCTACAAATTTCATCTGGGATCGGGCAAATTGGTACAATACGCTGGGAGCTTGCTGGTACCCTGCTGCTGGTTTGGATTTTGTGTTATTTCTGCATTTGGAAGGGTGTGAAGTGGACGGGTAAAGTGGTATACTTCACCGCCTTATTTCCATATGTGCTTCTTACTATTTTGTTGATACGTGGTGTAACATTGCCCGGTGCTCTAGAAGGAATAAAGTTCTACGTTATACCGAACTTTTCCAAACTGTCAGAGTCGGAGGTTATTATCAGTTTAACGATTACCTAATGAATATATGTATTGCAATATTATTTTTGTAAATGAAATATTTTTATTGAGTCATAATGTTGATTAATATATTTTTCACAATATAGGTTTGGATCGATGCTGTAACACAAATATTTTTTTCATACGGTCTAGGACTGGGAACACTTGTAGCCTTAGGTAGTTACAACAAATTTACAAATAACGTTTACAAGTGAGTGTTTCCCCATCTCTTATGATTCAATAATTTTTCTCTCTTTTTTTGTCAATGTGAATTAGGGATGCTTTAATTGTGTGCTCTGTTAATTCGAGCACAAGCATGTTTGCGGGATTTGTGATATTTTCCGTTGTGGGCTTTATGGCGCATGAGCAGCAGAGGCCCGTCGCCGAAGTTGCAGCTTCAGGTAAAAAATAAAGATCTTCAGCATTTGGTAGTTACCTCTTATAATTTGCAATGGAAATGGCTTAGTATGCAAGCAAATTTCTACGACTACGATTCCCTTTAGTATTGAGTCTAATCATAGAATAAATAGTATACAGAAGACGCACATCGTACAAAGCAAAAAAGCCTTTAATTCTAAAAGTTTATCTCTACTGTGGTAAAATTATTTTTATTTCAATTGTATTAACTTAGGTCCTGGTCTGGCGTTCTTAGTGTATCCTTCCGCAGTTCTGCAACTGCCCGGATCCTCACTCTGGTCCTGTCTATTTTTCTTTATGCTGCTCCTCATTGGTTTAGATTCACAGTTCTGCACCATGGAGGGTTTTATCACCGCCATAATTGATGAGTGGCCACAATTGCTGCGCAAACGAAAAGAAATTTTTATTGCGTTGGTGTGTTGCTTAAGCTATCTTGTCGGCCTGACATGTATATCGCAGGTAGGTGATTGATTTTGATAACTTATATAGAGAAACATCCCGAAAAGATGAAATAACTCAAAAGAAAACTCTTAGGCCCAGTTTTTCAGTGCTCGTTTAAACGGCGTTTAAACGGCGATTAGTTAAACGCCAAACAAAAGTTAACTGAGATTTGAGTTTTACAGTGCGAGTTTAACTTATCTATGTTAAACGTATCTTTTCTATATTTCATACAGAATTTATATAAATTCAATGAATGAAAGCGAGCACTGAAAAACACAATGTGTCGTTTAAACGAAGGTTAACTGAGAAACGACGATAACCGAGCACTGAAAAACTGGCCCTTAGAGTTTGTAACTCTTGTTACTCTAAAGCAGTGCTGGCCACGCCATAGGCACGCGTGCTAATTTTTTCTCTCGGCTATTCACATGTACACGACAAAAGTCGTCGGGTTTTCACACCGACACTAGCGATCGTTCGTATCAAGTGAGTCAGTCGGCGTGCAGACTTCAAGCAAGCAAGATCGCACCAGACTATTTTATGATTGCACTGAGCAAAATGTTTAATAAGGAATGGAAGAATCACTATTTTTTTCTTTGAAAATTTTTTTAGGCGAACCGCAATGCATGATTTGCAATAAAAAGGTGGGACGCGCATTTTCATTGCAAATTCATTTGCATAATTTGAAGTTTAACAACCCCCAAACAACAATCTTCCCAGTGTACCGCGCAGAGAGAATTTTTCCGCAAAAAAACCTCTCTCAACGCTTCACACATGCACAAAATATGATTGCATAAGTTTTGGCCAGCACTGCTCTAAAGAGTAACTCTGTTTGTGTGAGTGTGTATAAACCATATGCTTGTGTTTGTGTGTATTTTAAAGTAAACTACATATGTATATCTGGTTAATCAAGTTTACAATTGTTACTTTCTTTCATAAATAATACAGGGTGGCATGTATGTCTTCCAAATTCTCGATTCATATGCCGTGAGCGGATTTTGCTTATTATGGCTTATATTCTTTGAATGTGTTTCAATTTCATGGTGCTATGGAGTTGATCGTTTCTATGATGGTATCAAGGACATGATCGGCTACTATCCAATGGTTTGGTGGAAATTTTGCTGGTGTGTTACCACCCCAATGATCTGCCTAGTTAGTTACTAAATAAAAAAAACCACGATATGCAAAGATATAAATACACACTTTTTCGCAGGGTGTATTTTTCTTCAATATAGTGCAGTGGACACCTATTAAATATCTTGAGTACAGCTATCCATGGTGGGCTCATTTATTCGGTTGGTTCACGGCTCTATCATCAATGTTGTATATTCCTGCGTATATGTTCTGGTTATGGAAAAAAACGCCAGGAGATATAGCAACGGTAAGCAAAACACATAACTTAAATTAATAATACTACTAATAATAACTAAAAAAAGTATATAAATGAATGCACATCCACTTCAAAAGTGACAGAACTCGAAATTTCTCATTCTTCAGAAAACACAATTTTGTGATTGCAGTTTGGTGAATAGGATGAAAATAAACTCAAACCGTTTTTGGCATCAATTAACAATAAGAAAATATATTAGGCTTTTGGTTGTTGGTAGATATGTGCATTTGCGAAATTTTTAGTTGTACCGCGACCGCCTGCCCCACACCACATTTCCATATGATGATGGGTCTTACAATGGCCGGTTCATATTTAGCCCCACGCTACAACGCCATTCCTGCGTAATTACGAAGTCCTTTTGCACTATGTCGCACAGCATTTCCTCAAACTTTCCTCTAGCCAGAATCCTGTACAACTCTGTCGTCTGTATATCCGACACACTCGATGCCATTACTTGTAAGAATGGTGAAGAGTTCATCCACTACGAGACCACTCAATGTAAGTGGATAGAGGACACCCATGTGGACATCCTGTGGTAATGAATATACTCTCCAGGGCTTCCCGGATGTTTGCTATGAGCTTATACAGCGCAGAGTTGGTAGATCTCCCCTTCCTATAGGTATGCTGACATGGGTGAAGCTGTGTGTCCTTTAGAGTGCGTTCTCTAATGTGATTCTTTGAGTACTGACCTTCTTTGAGTACTGAAGAGGTTAGGTAGATCGGTCTAAATGATTTGGGTGAAATACTTGTGTGTAGTCCTTCCAGTCCCCGTTGCGCTCAACCTTGTTGAATAATTTACACACCTCAGTTCTGAGTCTGTTAAGGTCGGTATTCCACCAAGGTGTATGACTCCTTTGTGCATGTTCCTATAGGACAGGATGAATGGTATGCATTCACATTACTAGTGATATTATTTGATTGATCTGTGGAAATCACGATTACAAGAGAACGAATAGATCTTCATCAAATTGGCAAAATGGCACGAATATTCTCTATCATCATATTCTCTATAAACTCATTGATATTGGAAATGGACAAAATCGGACCATTGCCACGCCTACCTTTTATAGTGAATACAAATTCATCCATGCTTATAGCTAAATTTCTCAGCTTGTAAAGCGAATTTGAGGTTGAAATATAATAAGTATAAGAACTTCGGAGAGGTTATTATTATTATTATCTATATATATAAAATCCCTATGCGTTTCTGTTAGCAAAATATGTCCGGAACTTTTTTTTGGACTTGCATATCACTTAGAAACCTGAAATTTTTCACAGATGTTCCTGGGCATCTAATGTTGATGAGAAAAATTTCAAAAATCCAAACGGCTTCGCCATTTTTTCACAAAAATTCGATTGGGAGGAAATTTGTATTTTTTTTCCTAGATTGTGGAGATTAATCTGTCAGATTTTATTATGAAAAATTTTGTAATTTAAAAATTTAATAATTTAAAAATTTAATGATTTAAAAATTTAATAATTTAAAAATTTAATAATTTAAAAATTTAATAATTTAAAAATTTAATAATTTTTCATAATTTAATTTCATTGAATTTGTTTTGTTTGTGACTATTTTTGGCGGTGTTGGGTATAGTTGCTTACCCAACACCGAACAAAATGCTTATGTTGCTTACCCAAAATGAACATTAGTATATCGAAAGGTGGGCGATATCATCTAAGGCTATTTCTATTACATGTGACAGGAGATATCAGTTTTGAGAACTGTGCACGAGGTCACATTCAAAATATTCAAAGAGGCATGCAAGGAGTTGGGTATCTTAGAAGACGATTCTGTTTGGGAAGCCACCTGGCTGGGAAGCCAGAGAATTGTTTGCTTTAATCTGTGTTTTTGGGTGCCTACTTCAGCCGCAGAAGACCTACCTGGAAAACACCCGGATCATTGTAGAACACACGCAGACTGTGAAAATTAGCTGTGAAATGTTGCTTTTAAAGAAATATTCTCAAGCAATATTTGAATCATATTCAAATAATCGATATTAATTGCGATTAATTTTTTACTTTTGATGCTCCAAAATAAATAAACTAAAAAAGTGTAAGGTGAAAAAGTCCAAAAGTTTCGCAATTTTTTTTACGAAATAAATAAAAAATAATAACTTCCTGGCGAAGTCAGGCTTATATACTAGTATATACATATATGTATGTATATATTTTTTATATATGTATAAATGTGTTCCTTTCAATAACCCATAAATTCAATAACATGGCATTTTCAATTATTTAACAGAAACTACGTTTGCTTGTGCGAATAGATGACGATATTAAAAGCCTTCGCTCGAAAATGCAGGATGCCTCTGAAGAAGCAGCAGCATTACATTCATTGTAGCTTCACGTAACATTTGAATAATTGGATTCATTCACGTACTCTTTGGACTTCAAATACGTTCCTTACGCAAATTAAGCCAAATTATTAATATTCAATTAAGGATAAAGATAACGTTGAATCCACTGTGATTACTTTAATTTCATTAAATGATCTGCTTATTTATCGGAAAATTTATACACATTTGCATAATTTAAATAAATATAAATGTTTTATCTGTGAACCTTTGATATTTATTAATTATATATTAATTAATTTATTACTATTGTATTAATTAATATTATATAGTCTTAACAATTTAATTTTTAACAAGTTTAGTAATTGGGTATTCTAAAAGTTTTTAAACAAATTTTATTCCAAGTTGAATTTCTATGATAATGCGCTCATTATCATTGTAATTTTATCTATAATCCACCAATTTATATATATTTTTAAGCTTAATATGGTCGTAGAAAACTAGTTATTTATTGGGTGAGAATTTTCTTTCTGTAATAATATGGTATGTAAGATTATACTTCGTTGAGACGAGTTATTGCAAATACGTAAAATTTAATGTACGCGTACTATCATCTCTTTTAAAAGGGTATAATTATATGTACATAACTATTATGATAAAGCAAAATAAGAATGCATACAAATTTGCAGTGAAGAACGCTACTAACATTCGAACAAAGCAATAAGAATGTTTTCAATCCTTCTATGAAATTCTGTAAATCTTTAAAATTATACAACATAAATATATGTAATGCTGTTGAATAATAAACATATGTCAGTTTTATATACGTAGGTACCTGGCGCTGAGGTACCTAAATGCACTTAAAAGTCTAAAATATTGTAATGTTTTCTTCCTCAGTGATATAAAAAATGTTTCATTAAGCATTCATTCTTACATTTCTTAGTTTACAAGGAAGTCAGGATAGGCACACGGTTATCCGGGGTCGAATATTAAAAAAAAATGCATTTAAAAGACTGGACCAGTGTTTGTTGTTATTTAACACAGCGGCTGCAGAGGAGGAGCCGTGCTCCCGTGAGAACAAAATGGCGATTTACTGCACCATCATTGCGAACTCTCAGGTTCTTCGCTTCGGCTCCAACAAAACGATCCACTGAACCTTCATGTTGGAACCTCGTCAACACCAAAAACTTTATGAATAGTTACAATTTTTCTATATTTTAAAATTAAATTCGTTGAAAAAGGATACGTAACCCAAATCGAATTGGATTCTGTTTTTACACCAAAAATGAAGATGCCACAATATTTGCAAATCACAGATTTCGTATAAAACATATGCGTAGCAATCACCCAATCGTTGCTTTACCAGTTCCAAAAGAAAGGAAGCTAAACGTAATTTACTTTTTAATTTATTTATTATATATGTATGTACATTTACATATGTATATTCTTTTCCCCCTCTTGACTTTCTATAGATAGAAAATAGAAGATATTTGTTCTGATACGTAAAAGTTTGGCGCAAAGAGATAATACTGCAGACAAAATTAAAAAATGTACACATCAAGTTTTGACATACAATCACATTAATAAAGACAAAGGTAAGCTTATAGACGTCACAAGGCAAACAATAGCAGCACACAGTAATCACAAACTAAGGAAATATACAGATAAAAGTTGTTGAAACGAATCGCTTGTGTTTCAGTTGAATTTAAACTACGCACAGTGGTTCAGAAATGAAATCTATCGGCCAAACACCTGCGACTTTTGAAGTGATAGAAATTTTTTAATCTGTTTCTTTGCCGTTCTACAGAGAATTATCTTGTCTAGTAATAATCACTCAATAGAGATCTGTGATGACGCAACGTTGAACATTTAAGAACTGCTTTTTGCGTAAAAATATGGAGATAAAAATAAATTGCTTATCTGCTAACCTGGATAATTTGCATTGTTAGTAAAAGGTTTTAATGGAGTCCGTTGGCTTTTTATTAAAATTTTTACCTACTTATTAATATATCTATGTATCTTTTACCCAATAACCGGTAATATAAGATGGTAACATCGCTTCGTTACATGCCTGGATGAGGGCACGTCTCGTGGTATGGTTCTAAAGTGAAGACAAAGTAGCTCAACGACTATCTCCATATGCTTTGTTGGCTCTCTACATTCATACAGAAATGACAAAGCAGCAATACAATTAAATAAGGACTTCTGCTATTGAAATTGATGTGAAATGTGAATGAATAGCAAAGGAGTGCTGTATACCACATTTAAGTGAAGGCAGTATTACAGCAATATCGGCAGAAGTAAAACTGCCAGAACTATTGGATCATACTTCTGGGCTCATTTTGCAAACTGTATCAGAAGATCTGCTAAGGGCAAGTTTTGGAAGAAAGGAAATCGTGGGAGCCACGTGGGAGACCGTGATGGCGAACCTATGGTACGCGTGCCACGAGTGGCACCCGATAGATTTTTGGTGACACTCAAATTATTTACGATTTTAAAGTAAAAATTTTTACAAAAGAATTTTTTCAAAAAATACATATGTATGTAATATTCTTTTATTTCAGATTTTTCGAATTTGTTCATATTTTTTTTCGATGACACGCGTCATATTATTTTATAAAAAAAATATATTTATGACACGCAAGCTCAAAAAGGTTCGCCATCACTGCACTAGGAGCTAAATATAGGTGTGTGTGTGTGTGTGTCTTTGCTAAAATTGGTTTGTGTATTTGCTGAAAGTATGGTTTCAGGAGTTTTTTCTAGGGTGGTTTTTTTCCTTTTTAGCTTATAGGTTTTTGAAGTTAAAGATCTTTCAAATAAATTAGAAGCCACACCAATATAAGGCATGAGAAGACGATTTTATTTCAAGTTTTGTATATAAAATTTATCCATACGAAAGCAACTAGAAAAATGTAATAATAAATTGTTCAAATAAATTTGACTGAAAAAAACAAAACAAGTGTTGTACAGGTACATATTTCAAAATAAGTTAAAAATCTTTAAAACTCCTTTTCAACACTTACATATATAAAATTACTATTTATAAATCTAATACAATCCCATAAGTTTGGTAAATCTTAAGTGTTTAACCTTTTGCAAATTTTTAGTTAGTATATCAGACATCATTAAATCTGTACAAACGTAATTTAAAGAAATCTCATTATTTTTATAAACATTACGAATGTGATGAAATTTAATGTCTATATGCTTACTTCTTGAGTGATATACCGGATTCTTTACCAACTGCTGAGCGCTTTGGTTATCACTGTTTATAATCATTGGCGTATTATATATTATTGAAAACCCATTTCTTTCAGTAACTCTATAATATGTATAAACCGCTTCTTTTGCTGCAGCTGAAGATATAGATCATGGAGATAGCAACCTACTTATCGGCCTGGATACTGATAGCGGTAACTCAGGTGGTGCATATCGCCATACCTGGCCAGGGTTCGTAAATGCTCGCTCCGGCTCGCTCGCACTCCCGAGCAGGAGCAACAGAAAAAATTTTCAGTGAGCAGCTCCGTGCTCACTGCTCCGATCAGTTGCGAGCAGTGAGCAAGTGAGCTGCTCCGTGCTCAGAGATAGTGAGCAGCTCCGTGCTCACTGCTCCGATCAGTTGCGAGCAGTGAGCAAGTGAGCTGCTCCGTGCTCAGAGATAGTGAGCAGCTCCGTGCTCACTGCTCCGATCAGTTGCGAGCAGTGAGCAAATTAGCTGCTCCGTGCTCAGAGCAAGTGAGCAGCTCCGGCTCCGATCAGCTTCGACACGATGTGAATGAGTGGCAGTAATCGGTCGTTTTGTTTGTAAATTTGTTTTTTAATTTGAATAGCAACAACATGAGGTTTGGGATTTTGTCCTAAGTTTGATCCTAAGTTAGGATAAATAAAATGCCTTTACGTAGGAAAGGAACTGTCTTTTTTTAATTTAGAGACAAGCATTTGTAACCAATACAAAAGGAGGTATGGCCATCAGTCATCTCAGAACGTATGACTGTAGCCATTTTGAGTCAATGTTCCATATAACATCATCCAATAGGGCTATCACGGACCACTCAGGTGTCAAATACCATATATGACCACAAAACTTTTTCACGCCTACGTCCGAGATTTTTTTATTGACACTAATATAGTCATAAAATTCTTTAAAAAATTGAATTTCATGATGCATTAATGGCGTTGGGCGCGGTGAATCTCTCAAATATACCCTAGACACAAATAAACAAAATTTACGAAGTTTCTAGAAGGTCAGTCATCGAGAAAAAAATAGTGGAGCATTCGGAGATGGCTGAGCTAAGTCACCTACAACTTATGAAATTCATAAGGAAAACTGGAGTGGAAAACATCACTCTAACAACATAGGGATGGTACAATAGGGCAATTGAGCCGCAGTACTGTAGGTGTACAAGCTCACCCATTCTCATATAATAATAATAATAATGCTATGATTTTTTTTAGCGTGTATGCTTTTTCTCTAGCTGGGCATATTTTTTGGTTGGAGGATTACCTTTTCAGTGCATTGAATTATAGCACATTTGCTTGTGTCATCGTGCAATTGGAAATATGTTGTTCAGTTTTTATACCCTACACTCGTCCATATTCACCGCTGTATATACACTCGTCTGTTTCGTATTTCAATGTTACGTCTTGATTTAGTTTTATTGGTCACTAAAAAAGTTGATGGGTATTTGTGATGCCCAACTGCAACTACTTATAGCGTAAATACAGTTGTGGCGGCTAGATGCAACTTCATTTGTGGAGATCTGCCAAAATCTAGCGATGAAACACATTTAAAGCTTTTGCCACTAAGAATAAACTTCTGCCACTATCAAAAACCGCTAGATTAAAAATTAGCCGAAGGCACAAAATGAGCTGAAATGGGAAACTTTATTTTTTCTCGTTTTCCATAAGAGCCCAAGTAATTTTGACAGATGAGAAAAGAAGTTGTATCTAGTCGCCACTACTGTGTTTCTATGTTAAAACTAAAAAAAACGAAACTGGCAACTCTGTACTGAAAAGTCGGGACAAATAATTTTTTTAAGTGGGAGTGCCGCATCTGGGGTTCTATGATTTAAACACAGAGCTGCCGAGTGTTTGGGAATTCCCCAAGTTGCGAGGATTATATTCTCATCTAGAAAAGGGGAATAAACGATAATTTTGTGGAATTTAATAGTACTTGAGTAGTAAAACATTCTAAATACTGTAAACCATGCAATAATAAACACTTTAATTTTCCATTTTTAAAAATTCTCAACGAACAAGTACGTATGGTTTGTTTAGATCACGGATGGCTGTCTCCATTTTACAGTTGCCTTCCAGCAATTTGAGAGAACTTAATTTTTCGATTTTTTTCGAAAACGAAAACAACTGCCACTCTATGTAAAGAAATCCTTACCACTGAACACATCTTTATGACGATAACTAGTGATAACTGGTTCATGTATTTCGTTCAGGTGCAAAAATAGTGCAAACGTTGTGAAACTTATGTTTTAATAAAAATTATTTATTCTATGGTTTATGGGTTAGTATTGACACTTAATTGTAAAAATTATTCGTAATACTAATTCTATTTAGAAAATTTTAATTTTTCTACTATAATAATTGAATAATTTAAGCAACTAAAAAATCAAAAGAAATACTTCTTGGTTTTGGGAGTTTACTTGAGAATAGGTAATTTTTAGTGGAAAATCGTGAACTCTAAAAATATTCTTGGCAGCCCTGTTTAAATAACACTAGAAAAATTCCGTAAATAGCTAAGCTAGACGATTAGTTTGAATCGTTTTCTGCATACGGGTGGACGTGCAGCATTCCACTTGATTATAATTTGTACAATTGCTGCCTAGTACGTGGACCATAAATTTGTTTTGTGTGCAATTGTCCAAGTTAAATATTGGATTATTTCAGCTATATGCGCCAGAATACTTCGTTACGTGCGCAAAATTATCCTGAAAGAATAAAGTAACCTCAAAATTAATGTAATATATAAATACCTATACAATCTATTTTAAGCATTAGCACAGAAATGCAAAGTTGAAAATAGATATTACTGTGTCCAAGGCAAATTTAATAAGTGGTTATACATAAGTGTAAATAGTAACTATAAAAAATATATTTATACCAAGTGCAATACCAAGAAATTAATTTTGTAAAATCGATTTTGAATTGAGCATCCTTCAAAAAAATCAAAATATAATTAAATCTCTTAACTGAAATAAAAGTTATATGATTTCAACCTTCCAATTGCCATTTTTAAATCAAAATAACTAACATTTGAACCAAATAAAAAAGTATACTGCTACAAAAATAAATGTCTTTAAAATGTTAAATTTGCTTATGTTTCCTTTCGTGAAATACAAAATTACACCTGTAATAAAATATATGGAACAGATAAAGCGCTTGTCGACAAAACCAATTTTTTTGTTGTTGTTGTTGTTGTTGTTGTTTGTCAGCAACGAACAACAACAACAACAACAACCACAACAACAAAATTGGTTTTGTCGACAAGCGCTTTATTTAAGCCAAATATATAAAAATCCTCGCTAGCAGTGTTAGGTTGTTTATTCACCTTAGCACTTTGGTTCGCATACTGTCTACTAGGGATGATGACACTGTGTTCAATATATATGATTTGTGCTGCTATTTCATTAACACTAAACTGGGAAGTACGCAGGGCTGCCAAGTTGCGGGAATTCCCCAAATTGCGGGGAAATTATTCTACGTGAATTTATTATCCTATTATGTGAATTGTAAAAAGCAAAATTTTAAATGTTTTAAACCCCGCATTAATAAAAAGCACTTAAATTTTCAATTTTTCAACAATATCGAACAACTACTTATTGCTTGTTTAGATCGAGGGAAAGTTGTTACCTTCGAGCAATATAAAAATTTAAGAGGAGTTAAATTTTTCATTTTGTTGCGAAACGACAACTTGAGACAATTGTCCTTTCATGTAAACAAGACCCAATGAACACATGTTTATGACTCTGTTATTTTTGATAGCTGTTCGATTTATTTCGTTCAGTTCAGTTACACAAATAGTTGAAAACGTTACGAAACTCATGTTAAAACATAACATAAAAAAATAACTATTTAATAAAAATCATTCTATGACTTGTGAGTTAGTAATGACATTGCCTTAAATCGGGATCCGCCCGGTATCGTCAACCGCATTAATATTTTTGCCGTTGTAGTTTGTAAAGCAGACCCCAACAACAACAATTTGCCCGGCGCCCCGTGGTTTCCGAGTTGTAGGCCTTTGAAATTTGCACTTATTTGCTCTATATCTCCTTAATCGTAGAAGATATCCGGTTGACATATGGTAAACTGAATATCTTTCATTTATGTTAAGTAAAATTTTTCCGAAAATCGCATATTTTTGGAGAAAAGCCGATCTTAACTTTTTTAGTACAGTACAACGTCCCTAATCCGGACAGATATAGTTTCAGCATCTGTCCGGATTTGTGGATCGTCCGGACTAGAGTTAAAATTAAATTGTAAACGCAATACATATTTGTACATATATATTATTTATTTTTATTACTGAAAAGAAACACAAGTACTCATAAGAATTCATTTGTATTTAATTAATTTACAGAAACATAGAGGAACATACTAAAAGTGACCGAAAATATTCATTTTGAAAAATAAGAATTTATTTTTGTTTGAATACATGTATCTATCTTTATGTAATTTGTCAGCTTTATTTTTAAATTCTTTTAAAAATAAAATATCCTTATCTGTCGCTTTAGTTTGTTCAGCCCATATAATAGCTTTTGAAAACAGTTCACTTGCCTCTTTATGTGAGACTTTGTTTTGAGCATTTTCAGACTCCTCCAAAGAACTATCAAGTTCTTCACTATTTTGGTTAGCAATTACTGCCACTTGTCTGATTGATTTTCCACTATCAATTGTATCCAATATTTTGCACTTTTCTGCCAACGTTAAAGTTTTATGTTGTCGTTTATTTACGGGAGCCATATTTACGTCTTAACTCCACGCAAACTCAAGTAAACTAAAATATTTTACACATTCTTTAATTCTTGCTCACACACAATGCTTATTTTGTCTAGCGGTAAAATAACGAAGAAATTTTACTGAGAAAAAAGAACACTTGTCCGGACTAGAGGAAAAATTTCTAAACTGGCCGAAAAATTTAAATGTCCGGATTACTGGATAGTCCGAATTAGCGAGTGTCCGGATTAGGGAGGTTGTACTGTACTTTGTTTTGCCATTAATTAATTTTTTTTTTAATTAACCCACATAATTTTGTGAAAAACAAGAAACTAGATGATATTAGCTTTCTACACCTATTTTTTATCGTAATCGGTGCAGTATTTTAGGATAAATATATATGCAAAGAAAGGTAAGAGGCTCTGCTCTTTTAATATTGCGATAAGTATATAGGTTAATTATACATTTTACTTAGTAAAAAATTAATGATTGGACAAAAATTATATAAAAAATAATAAATTTCATTTTTTTTTAAGAGTAATAGTTTTTTGGTAACGTATTGTCTTACGTAAATTAAACATAATTTCAATACCTTTCCAACCATGTCCACAACATGTAGGTAACTCTTATAGTTTCGGAGATATAGGTTCGACTCTATTTTTCAACTCCAAAAGGCTAAAACTCCCAAAATAGATGAGAGCTAGCAAAATTATGTTTTTGTTGGAGTCTCCGTGAAAAACAAGAAAAAATCCCCCGGCATATGCCATACTATATATAGAAAAATTAAACTTTAGATTTAGGGCCAGACTTTCAATGATTTCGTGATTGTTGTCCTCATCATCGTGATTGAGAATCGAGCTCGGGATCGTAAAACACGATTTCTAAACTCTTACGTAGCAACTCGTTCTCTTCTTCTATGTATTTTAGACGCACTGTTTAATTTCTTTAAGGTAAGGACACTCGGATTTCTCTTTTCTTCACATTGTTTCATTGATTTGCATTTTTACTATCAGTTTCTCATAAGATTTCTCTTGTCTTCGCATTGCTTTATAATATTGCTAAAAGTTTCTCATATATTTGATGAAATAATAAATACATAAAAACAAAACAAAGAACATGTTTTTAAGAGTGGAACTTGCAATTGTGTTGTTGTTGTTTTGAACCAAAATATATTCCGATTTTAATTTTGTCATATTTTTTTATTTTATTAGTTTTTGTGTTAAATAAAGTTACAAAATTCATTTTTGTAACGCATTGTAGTTTCACTAAAGCAAGTAATAAATAAATGCAACTATTTTAATGTTTTTTTAGAAACACTTCACTCTAGTTTTGCCAAAAGACAGCCTTTCAGCTATCGTTTCATACGGCAGTTTATATAGCTTCTTTATCGTTCTAATAACGATTGAAAATACCATTTAACGATCGTGAACTCGTATGAAGTATGTGAAGTGTTGTGTTTTTGTGGAGCGAGCTCATTCATTAAAAATCGCTAAGGCCGTGGTTATGCTATCGAGCAAAACTTGGTGGGAAATTACTCTCATTTTTGTGATCGGAGTCCATGCAAAAAGAGTGGTTACGCTTGTGCTTGACCCACGCTTGCTTTCTTCAAAAATATATATTTTTTCTCACCTTCAACAGCAACCCGTCTACTACACAAATGAGAAAACGTATTATTTGCGGTGTAGTTTTCGACGCGATGGAGGACCAAATGTTTATATTAATTGAAATGTGTTTAACATATATTAAATCGTAATATTTTGGAACGATAATCACAGGAATATAATTGATAGATTTATCAGTTAATTCCATTTTTTCACTCCATTCCACTCTTCAGTACTTTTGTGAATATTGAGACTAAGCAACACCAGTTTGCTTGGTGTCCTCGGTGTACGCTAGACCGAGTTTTCGTGCTCGGTGTGAGAGAGTGATGTTGAGAACAGAAAAATATCCCATTCTATCTTTTACACACAAAACAACAAAAAAAAGTCCTACTTGCCAAGCAAAACTCGATAGCATAACCACGGCCTAAGTAACGACAACGCGAAAATAACAATCAGATGATTTCCAATAGATGACTTTAGTAATCTGTATCTCGCTGAGATCGGGTAACCCTAGTTGGCGTTAAGCATTAAACACAATTGGAGCAACAGGATACAAGATACATTTTTAGCTGTCAAATTTGCATGGGCTCTTATGGAGATCGAGAAAAAAGTTTGCTTTCCAGTTTGTTGCCGTGGTTTGCATTCCATTTTGTATCTTGTCTCCGGGCTAATTTCTAATTTTGACAGCAACAGAATCATCCTTGTTCTTCTTCGGTGTGTTTGTTTACATTCTGTCATGTAAAATTTGACAATTTGCATTGTGGGGGGGTGTCACACTAGGCATCTTAATGCCAATTTATTTAATATTTAACAATAATATTGTTAATATTTAACAAAATTTTTATTATTATTATTACAAGCAATTTATTTCTGAAATAGAAAATATACGGCATTCCTATTTAAAAAAAATTACTCAAAATATTTATCAATTGCTAAAAGGAATGGAAAATCCTCTAAAAAAGGTTGTTGGAGAAAATATAAGAAAGAGTTGAATGTTTTCTAAGTCGGCCTCAAGTGGCCTAGTGTTACACCACAATTAAGAATTTGACATATGAAATTTTTGTTGCTGAGCAACAGTTGCCCAGCCATTATAATTAACGCCATGGAATTTCTTGTTGCCTGGAAATGTTGCTGTATCCTGTTGCTCCAATTGTGTTTAATGCTTTAGAACAGTGCTGGCCACGCCATAGGCACGCGTGCTAATTTTTTCTCTCGGCTATTCACATGTACACGACAAAAGTCGTCGGGTTTTCACACCGACACTAGCGATCGTTCGTATCAAGTGAGTCAGTCGACGTGCAGACTTCAAGCAAGCAAGATCGCACCAGACTATTTTATGATTGCACTGAGCAAAATGTTTAATAAGGAATGGGAGAATCACTATTTTTTCTTTAAAAATTTTTTAGGCGAACCGCAATGCATGATTTGCAATAAAAAGGTGGGACGCGCATTTTCATTACAAAATCATTTGCATAATTTAAAGTTTAACAACCCCCAAACAACAATCTTCTCAGTGTACCGCGCAGAGAGAATTTTTCCGCAAAAAAACCTCTCTCAACGCTTCACACATGCACAAAATATGATTGTATAAGTTTTGGCCAGCACTGCTTTAGAAAGACAATTGGCGTTAGACAATTTTGTGATTGCTTGACTCAGTTTTGTGTGAGCGCGCGACAACGATGGACACCAGCAAAGAGAAAATACGGCATATATTACATTTTTTTCTATAAAGACGAAACCACCAGGCGGCTAAAAATGTGAATAATGTTTATGGTCCTGATACTGTAACAGCCAATCACACGCCACTTTGGTTTCGTCGATTCCGTTGACGAGGACACAGTTTTAAATGCCCTTAAAGCCATTAAGTGTAATTATAATCCTGATCCGGATGGCCTATCGGCATGTGTTTTAAAATACATATGTTGCAGTTGAATTAACGTCAAGTCTGGTAATAGGGCTGACATAAATAATTATCGCGGTATTGCTAAACTTAGCGCCTTCCCAAAACTATTTGAGAAGATAAATGTTTGCCACATTTCAAGAAGTGTTAACGCTTATATTTCTCCAGCTCAGCACGGTTGTTGCACTGGAAAATCTACAACTACCAACTTGTTGGAATTTGCATCAAGAGTGATCCAGAATTTTAACTTTGGTAAACAAACGGATGTTATCTACATGGATTTTATTAAAGCATTTGATGTAGTGAACCATAGACTACTTCTCATGAAGCTTAATTTATTTGGATTTTCAGGAAACTTGTTAAATTGGATAACCTCTTATCATAACTTGTCGTACCCAAATGGTACTCTTTAATAATACAAAATCTAAGGAATTTATGTTTTCATATGTAGTCCGTCAAGGTAGTCTAGGTATCTAGGACCATTGCTATTCTTGGTCTTCATAAATTGTATTGTATTGTTGTTTGCGGATGATGTAAAAATCTTCCTTTCCTATAAAAATTAAAATGAAGCCAAGCTGCTTCAAATTCATTCCGACTCTTTGATTACATGGTGCAGCGTGAACTTCATGAAATTAAACTTAAAAAAGTGCAAACAAATGACATTTCCTCTATCAAACGCAGTAGTTTTTAATTACACTATTGACAATTATAAACTTGATAGATTGGAGATTGTTCATGATCTCGGTATAGTTTTGGATCGGAAACTTCGTTTTCTTTTGCATATTAACCGGATGTCAAGTAGAGCCAGCAGTGTAATGAGTTTTATAAAACGATGGTTTAAAGAGTTTATTGACCCATATATTACCAAGATGGTATTCAATACATAAGTACGTCCCACTTTGGAATATGCGTCGCCGGTCTGGTGTCCGAACCTCTGCTGCCATATTGCGGAAATTCAGTCTGTACAAAAATAGTTCCTACTTTTTTGTCTCAGGAATTTGCGATGGGGTCCAACCATAAGATTACCATCTTACGAGTCTCGACTCAAGCTAATAAACTTGCCGTCACTTGATAATCGAAGAATAATGCTCAATGCTGCATTTATACTGAACTTGCTGTATGGCGTTGCAGACTCCTCATACTTGTTAAGTAATACCACAGAATAAATAGTATACAGAAGTCGCATCTCGGCCTTTGATTCTTTTTCGCTTTAAGGTGCGGTCGGAACAACTGAGGGGAGATCAAACAACGAGAGAGCAAACGTTAACAAAGAGAGGCAACGAGAGAGCAAGCATAAAACGTTTATGTGTGCGTACATCTGTTTTGCTAGACTGCGTCGTGAATTAACGTGTGTTGACAAATTTTTGTTTCAAGCTTTTGATTTCTGTATTTTGGTTTTCTTCCCTTGAAAGTTTCATATTTTACATTACATAGCTATGTGCAGCATCAACAAGAGTTACTGGTTAATTGTAGTGCTCTAGTAAAAAATTACTGGAGAAAAATTAAATATTGCCGGCACTTTGAATCAATAGCGGCGGTATTTCATTTTGAAAGAAAATTTTACTGTCATTATACACAAAATAGGGTATTTCGAAAGTATTAATTATGATGCCAAAACTATTCAAAAATGTTAAATTTCGTAAAATTAAAATTGTTAAAATGTAAAATTTCGATCTTTTTAAGTATATTGGCAGAAAGTCTATTTTTGAAAACAAAATAATTAAATGTAAGCGCCCAGTTGGAAAACATTGATTGGTTTGTCCTTTCAACCCCATTTTCCTTTCAAACCCATCTACTAAATCTAGTTTGAAATTGTATCGCAATTCCCTTCTAATCGCCATTTCATCCATGAGCAAAATAATATTATTTTTTTTCGTACTGGTTCAAATCCCAAGCATTTCTTTTTTATTAACTCCAACTTACGGAACGGGTAGAACAGCTGAGGAGAAGACCAAACAACGTGTGAAGCTCCGAGAGAGCTTGTTTTGCGAAAGAAATCTCATTTTGAGGTACACTGAAAAGATGGAAGCACCGGCGGCGCACCAATAAAAAAAAGGAAAAATAACCATAAACATTAATGGGAATGATATTGTAGTCAATATTGATCAACAAATCAGACATTGTGTTTCGCCTAAATTATTTTCAAAAAACAAAAAGTGATTCTCCCATTCCTTATTAAGCATTTTTCACAGTGCATTTATAAAACAGCGTGGTACGATCTTGCTTGCTTGATGTCTGCACGTCGACTGACTGCTCTTTATATGAACGATCGCTAATGTCGGTGTGAAAAAACGACGAGTGCTGTCGTGTATATGTGAATAGCCGAGAGAAAAACGATGATAGGGTGCCAATATTGGAACCCTAGAACAAAATTTGCTTTATACGAGATGCAACTTCTGTATACTATTTATTTTGTGGTAATACACAGTTAAACGTTCCTCGTAGTACATCAAGAAGACACGATTTTCTGAAGCTAAGCTTCTGTAGATCAACTTATCTTCAGCAAGAACCACTCCGGAGAGCTTGTGCTGATTTTAATTCTGTTATTTTAGTTGTGAATTTGTCCGATTCTGTTATGTTAACAAAGCGAAAAATTTTTAATTTTTTATCCAATTAAATTCATAATTGTTTAATAACTACTATAAAGTCATAATGGCTCAGTTTTAAGTTTAAATAAATAACTTTAAACTTTAATTATTATTAAATATTGTTGGAATACACAAATTGGATGTTTCATTTTTTTAGTATTTCGATGAACCTTCTTCGGCCTTCAATACAGTTTCTCCTGGGAATTTAATCCTAAAGATTTCTGATTTGGTTTTTGATTCCTTCTTCGTACCACACTTTATTTATCATATTTTTTAGCTCCTGAACAAATTTCTCTTGGATTATTCCCCATTATTATTTCGCCCCCATTATTCCCCACAAATTTTCAATAATATTCAGGTAAGAGCTGTTTTCTGGCCAGGACATTGATGTTATACCAAGATTTTCTTTAAATTGTGAATATAACCAGTAAAATACATTTTTATTAAAAAGGTTAACCTTGCTCGGTGGCAAGGTGCAATAGTGTCTTGAAGAACTGGTTTTTCAACGTGACAGCTCAACTCGAAATCTGTCCATACCTAATGCTTCTTGGCCCATTCCAATCGTTCTTTCTTCATAGATTTTTATTATTCCTCTCGATCCCTTGCCCATGATTTTTGACGCTTCCGATTATCATACGTGACTTATTTCTCATCACCCTAGTATTAAATAAATGTATACTACCTATATTCAATATTAGCTGTCCCACTAAAAATGGGCGTAATCTGACTACATTTTCTTCATTCCTCCAATAAAGAGTTTGAAATGAAAAAGGCGATAATCACTATGGACTAGAATAACAATCTATTACATAGTTCTAATGTCAGTATATTAGTAATTATAGGCGTGATCAGTGCACTTTTTGATAAGAAATTTTACAAAAAATTCCCATTGATATTTGGTTACATTCAATAATCAAATGGTTTGAACTTAAAATTTGAATGGTATTATTAATTCTACTCGACCATTGCGAGAAATTGTGATATAGAGTAGGGTGGAAAAAATTGAGATGAAAAATCGTCTAGTAGTAGTAATCGTTGTATTTGGAGCCGTGCACTGCGACCTAATGGTCTCTTGTAACAAGAGGTCATGTGGCTTTGAGAATGAAAACGGAATTTTTGGTGAATTTCAATTATATACAAATATATACAATAAATACATATATGAATATTAGAATTCGTTACTATATTAATTGAAACTGATTTTCAGAATTTATTATAACAAATGGCTACAATAGATGGAAGACCAGCTCAATATGGAATTTCTCTTAAGCAGTTGCGTGAAATCATGGATCACCGTGGACGAGAGGGTGTAGAAAAAATTCATGAGTTTGGTGGTATTCAAGATATGTGTAAAAAATTGTACACATCCCCAAACGAAGGTAAAGTAATCTAATTGAGTACTAGTAGTTAGTAATATAATACACGTTTCTATAATTTAGGTATCAGCGGTTCAAAATCTGATGTGGAACATCGCCGTGAAACATTTGGTTCCAACATTATACCACCGAAGCCACCAAAAACTTTTCTAACACTAGTCTGGGAAGCTCTTCAAGATGTTACACTAATTATTTTAGAAGTAGCTGCATTGGTTTCACTTGGTTTATCTTTTTATAAACCCGCCGATGAGGATGCTCGTAAGTTGGCTCTAATGGCATTTCTTCAATCGAATTGTAGTTATGCCGTTAACAAGGAAGTTGAATAATTGGACGTTAAACTGGTATGCAAATTTATTTATAATAATTTTATTTCGCAAATATCAACAGCTGTTCTGCAAGAGGAAGACGATCATCATGGTTGGATAGAAGGCTTAGCCATTCTTATATCCGTAATAGTTGTAGTTTTTGTAACTGCCTTTAATGACTACTCAAAAGAGCGACAATTTCGAGGTTTGCAAAGCCGAATCGAAGGCGAACATAAATTTTCAGTTATTCGAGGTGGGGAGGTGTGCCAAATACCTGTTGGAGATATTGTTGTTGGTGATATTGCGCAGGTCAAATACGGGGACTTACTACCAGCCGATGGTTGTTTAATACAGAGTAACGATTTAAAGGTAATATTTTAAAAATGCATATAATAATATAATTAAAAAACCAGTAAGAGTGCTATATTCGGCCTGGCCGAATCTTAGATACCCTACACCTATAAGTTTTGAACGAAATAATTTTATTTATTTAAATTTTAAATTTATTTAGATTTTTCATTGCAGAACAATAACATTATAGAGTAAAATACAAACTGAAACCACAGGAAATATGTGGTTATAAGGAACACTACCTTATAATCATATTTAATCACAGACGTGTATAAATACAGAGTCGTAGCTTTCCTTATAACCACATACTTTCTCTAGTTTCAGTTTGTATTCCATTCGAATTACATTACAATTAGTTATTGTTCTGCAATGAAAACAAATGAAATTAAAAAAATTAAATAAATAAAACTGTTTTATTCAATTAAATTTAATTTAAGATTCCGCCAGATCGAATATAGCACTCATACTGGTTTTTTATACAATAATACAATTTTTTATATAATTAATTTGGATCTTGTATTGGTTCTCTTCATTTACTTATTTTATGTGATGATCCTTGCCCGCCATCATACAGGTAGATGAATCCTCTCTGACTGGAGAGTCTGATCATGTTAAAAAAGGTGTAGACACCGATCCAATGGTGCTGTCTGGTACGCACATTATGGAAGGAAGCGGGAAAATGATTGTTACCGCTGTTGGTGTTAATTCACAGGCGGGAATTATTTTTACTTTACTTGGTGCTGCTGTTGATGAACAAGAAGCCGAAATAAAAAAAATTAAAAAAGGTACTAGTGTATCTCATTGCATTGTTTAGGTAAAAATGTCTGCACAGTTACAGTATAGTGAAAACAAGTTTTATATAAACATTTTAAATTTAGCCTTCAGTGCAGTGCACAGTTGTCCCAAAATTAAATCCATCGGCCAAAAATCGATAATCTTTGAACGGATAGAAATTTTTAATGTGGTTTTTTGCAGTTGACAGAGAAAATTGTTGCGATTTTTTCGATATTCTCATAAAAAAAAGGTGGTTAAAGCTAATTCTTTCAAAGTTTTTTGCTTATCTTTATATTGAGGAAGTATTCGTAATGGTTGTGGGGCTTCAAATAATCCATTAGGTTTTTGCTTACTTTTTTGGCCTCTGAAAATGGGTTTATGTTGGGGTGAAACCAAATTTGTCGGTCATTTCTAAAAATTTCGATTTGCGGTTTTTTTTAATATTCTATACATTTTTTGCAAAAATAGATTGTAAATATTTTTTTCTATCAAATTCTTGACTAATATTTGATAAAATTAAAATTCTATTCAAATTCCGAAAAGGGCTTCATTTGTTTTTTCTCTATTACTTTTTTTGGTGTTGTTGTTGCAGGAGGCAAATTAACCAAATCAATTCGTTCATTTCCGAAATACTCCTAGTCCAAATCTTCCAAAAACGCAACATTTCAGTTGTTAAAAATTTTGTACTCAATACTTCAACTTTTCAATATATCAACTGAATCAACTCAATCTTCATTTTCATAATGTTGTGCATGTTTTGTCATGCTAAAGTATGTAAACGACTGTGATTTCTTATTATTTGATTATAACATGCATCTGCCCATTGATGCATTTTCGCAACGCTTAGCTCGATCAATGATAATAAGCTCTAAACATGAACTGACATGAACCGTAAATGCCTTTTCTTTTAGGGAATTGTTCAAACTAAATAACTAATTTCACTTTTTTAGAAGTTTTCCATGTTTTATATGTTTCGCTAATTTTTTTAATGATAAAATTTTTTTACTATTTTTATCCTCGGAGGGGATATTGATAGTTTGTTTATTGTTCCTCCTCATTTTTATTCTGAAAGATTTACTGCAGCGTATGTATAAAAATTCAATTATCTTAAGATGGAGATTTTTTCGTTTTTGTCCAATTCCAAATCTTCGGAACGACTAATTCCGAACCCCGATTTTAACTCGTAAACTATATCCAAATCATAGGTGATTTTCCCATATTATTTGGGAAATTATTCTTTTTGTATGTATTTATTGTATTTTTATATACATATATCTAAATATTTAAGTATTCAATTTCTAAATCGTTGTTTTTTCTCTTTTCACATAATCTATTTTCATAAATATCGAAATACAAAAACCATACTTGTTTGCATGATGTCATTGATTGACTGAACCGAACCATAATTCCATCATCCACCATTACTACAACCAATCAATCAATCAATCAATCCCAACAATAATACATATATGAAACAAAAAAATATATGTATAAACAAATAAACTCATTGGCAGAAGTTAAAAAAGCGAGAAAGAGCAAGAGTTTAACAGGTGATTTTTATCCACTAAATATATTTTATGCTTATTTACATGTTAACATAACTCTGAATTTCCTTATTAATTAGATATGTAGTATGTGGAGCATATTGCTACTTATGTATTTCTTATGTACGAATATGAATCAATATTTTTGAATATGGCCTTAAAATAATAGAAGGTTTAGGAAAATGTTTGCATATATGCAAAGCATGAATACAGCATTAATTTTAAATATTTATTTATTAATTTGTATTTAATAAAATTTACATTGATTAGTTAAAACTCTTACACTTCTGTAGAGGTGTTCCTCGTACAGGGTATTTCTCACAAGATACTAGAAAAACATAAAGTTTGTATTGAATGTTGGGTCGAGAATGTTGGGTAAAGTCCGGTGCCGATGAACGAATATATTAAAGCCATTTTTTGATACGTTACACCTTAAGGTTAAGGGTATATTCACATTGTCACGAAATGCGTAACGCATAGTAATAGAGAAGATAGATATAGAAAAGTATATATGTATATTCTTGATCAGTGTCACCTCCTGAGAGATGCAGCCATGTCTGTCCCTATGTCTGTCTGTCTATTTAAATCACGATCACAGGAGAATATGCAGTGGTGGAAATGGTGATGAAAATTTTTTATTACAAATATTCTTTATTGGACAAAACTGTACATAGCATTTTATCTTCCAGCAAATTGTTGTTGTTCCAAAACTGGGCGTAGTCCGTCCACTACTTCTAGTTGTAAGGTTCTTAGGATTCGGCCAGTCCGAATATAGCACTCTTTCTGGTTTTAGTTTAGTGTACTTTTAAATTTTTGTCTTTATAATTATTTTTGAATTATTCGAATCATAAATTTTTTTGTATTATTTAATCTTGGTCTGAGAGACTAAGGCCCAGTTTTTCAGTGCTCGTTTAAACGGCGTTTAAACGGAGATTAGTTAAACGCCAAACAAAAGTTAACTGAGATTTGAGTTTTACAGTGCGAGTTTAACTTATCTATGTTAAACGTATCTTTTCTATATTTCATACATAAGTTATCTAAATTCAATGAATATTTAGCGTATACCTAAACCTTTTTTGGCAGCACTTGACAATATTTTCATTTTTACAAAGAGAACAGCTGTTCTGATGCAAATAAACAAAATTATTAGCATAGTTTTGAACAAAGGTAAATGTCTGTACTCGAAGAAACAGCTGTTTCTTTATCTATTAAAAAGATAAATTTACCGGAGTTTAACTGAGCAATATCGGCCGGTTAACCTCCGGTTAACCTCCGTTTAAACGAGCACTGAAAAACACAATGTGTCGTTTAAACGAAGGTTAACTGAGAAACGACGATAACTGAGCACTGAAAAACTGGCCCTAAGTCTTTTGTTTGAATTCATTATCATACGAAATTTGGTTTGCAATAAAAATTTCGGGTTACTGGGAAAAACGAATATTACGAAGTATACATACCAATATCTTGGGTATTTGTTTTTTAGTACAGGTGCATAAATACATAAGAAGAGTTTTCTGGGGAATAAGTTTACTTCGTAATTTTCTAATTTTTTAAAAATTATAAAACATAGATCCTTCCGGTTTGAAGTATTTTCTCCAGAACTTATAAGGAAATTGTGATCAGAAAAAAATTACACATTTTAACTTAATTTAAAAAAAAAATTGTGTTTTCTTTTTCTCATTTGATATCAAAGTATAACTAAACTATATCAAACTATGTTTAGGTGACGATGGTCGTGCTCCTATCAGCAACAGCCATATCGGCTCTTTAGTGGAGCCAATAAAATCTGAATCCGACGGCAATCATGTGCAACAATCAACACCCGCACCGGAGTCGGGCCATAAGAAAGAAAAATCTGTTCTACAAGCAAAACTCACAAAACTAGCCATTCAAATCGGTTACGCTGGTTCAACAATTGCTGTGCTTACAGTCATCATTCTCATTATACAATTTTGTATTAAGACATTTGTTCTGGAACAGAAGCCTTGGAAAAACACCTACGCCAATAATCTTGTAAAACATTTAATTATTGGTGTCACAGTTTTAGTTGTTGCTGTACCCGAAGGATTACCGCTGGCTGTTACTCTATCGCTTGCTTACTCCGTGAAGGTTATATAATTTCACAATTTTTAGCTGCAAATGAATCAAAGTTAGTTTTCTTTAGAAAATGATGAAAGATAACAATTTGGTGCGACATTTAGACGCTTGCGAGACTATGGGCAATGCGACTGCCATTTGCTCGGATAAAACCGGTACTCTGACCACAAATCGCATGACGGTTGTTCAATCTTATATTTGTGAGAAACTTTGCAAAGTTTTGCCAAAACTGAACGACATGCCACAGCACGTGGGTACTCTGATAACGCAGGGTATATCAGTTAACTCAGCTTACACTTCGAGTATTTTGGTATGTTGCGGCTGCTAATCGTTCATCAAGATGGTGTTATAAAAAAATTAGTTTTCTGTTATTATAGGCCGGTCCAAATCCTGGAGACCTGCCAACTCAAGTCGGTAACAAAACGGAATGCGCTTTGTTGGGCTTCGTGCAAGGCTTAGGCGTTAAATATCAGACTATACGAGAAGAGATAACCGAGGATAAATTTACACGAGTATACACATTTAATTCGGTGCGAAAAAGTATGGGTACCGTTATACCGCGGCCTAGTGGTGGCTACCGATTGTACACCAAAGGAGCATCAGAAATTATACTCAAAAAGTATGTAATCAACGCTTGATAAACGTGTTTATTAACTTACATTTATACGGCCTCAAATACAACGCAGCTTCAGATTCAGGCTTTTTTTAAGTCTGAACAAAATACAAAGCTTCAGCTTCAGGCATCAACAGCTGTTTGTTTCGTGTGTTTACGTTTATTAAAAAAAAATTAGAAATTTTATGCACAAAAAAATAAAAATATCTTAAAATGATTGACGAACTACTTACAATTGGGACACTGGTCCATATTATGTTTTAATTGAAAACATTTATGTCCACGAATTTCTGTTATTAAATTTTCTTCAAAGCTCATTATTTTGCCTGCCGGAATATAATAAAAGTGTTTGAATTAAAAAAAATTTTTTTTTTTTCAAAATCATATTGTTTTCGTTGGAAATTTTGAAATTTAATTATTTTAATGATAAAACGTAGACAATACTTTTGAGAAGAAATTTTTGAAGCCATACGAAAGTCGATTTCGACGCCGCCTCAACTCTTTGTTGTTGTTTCCATTAGATTTCGCTTGAGTTCGTTTTTGCTGAAGCTGTGTTGTGTTTTATAAATAAAGGGAAATGCAATGGATAGAAAAATAGACAGTTTCTTCAATATTTATATTTATACATTTTTATACTTTCAGTTAAAGATTCAGAATTTTCTTTGTAATTTTTAGGAACTACATATTTAATTAATATCCAGTTAATGACTAATTAATAAATACAAAACGGTTGATAAAAAATAGATAAGTTCGATAAGTTTATGAAATATGTATGTTGTATTTTATACAATGACAAATGTAATCATAACTATTGTCGATTGTATTTATTAACTTTTCGCATATACCCATGTCTCTATGATTAGGCATCCGGACATGATAGGTATTGCTAACTATATATGACTCGTGGAATTTTGTTATATAGATGTATACTCGTTACTCAGTATTATATTATAGATCATGCAAATCTCAAAGTTTTACTTTTGAGAGACTAAAATTCTCAGCTGTGAGATGTATTTTTCATAATATTTATTATTATTAGCAATATTCAATACAGTTTTTAATCATTTATCCGTAACGTAGGTGTTCATATATTTATGGTCATGATGGTGCTCTAGAACAGTTCACACGTGATATGCAAGAGCGTCTTATACGTGAAGTCATTGAACCAATGGCATGTGATGGTTTGCGTACAATTTCGGTGGCTTATCGTGATTTTGTTCCTGGCAAAGCTGAGGTAAATGAGGTGCATATTGATAGTGAGCCAAATTGGGATGATGAAGAGAAGATTATGAACAATTTGACATGCCTATGTGTCGTTGGCATTGAAGATCCAGTCCGACCTGAGGTACCTGACGCTATACGAAAATGTCAACGTGCTGGTATAACAGTGCGAATGGTTACCGGTGATAATATTAATACTGCAAGGTCAATTGCCGGGAAGTGTGGTATACTGAAACCTAACGAGGACTTTCTTATACTGGAGGGTAAAGAATTCAACCGTAGAATACGCGATGGCAACGGAGATGTAAGTAATACTAGATTCCGGGATAAGAGATAATTAAAGGGAAATTATATGTGAAGTCTATATAATCTCTGCTAGAGTTTTTGAAAGCCACATATTTGCTCCTTAACCTTATTTTCGAATTAGGTTCCTATGTCACCGTTTTTCATAAAATTAATGCCAAATTTTGAAAAAAGTTTTAAAAAAAGTTCGCAATTTGTTTTAAAACTATGTCAACAAATTTAAAATTTGCTTCCGATCATAAAATTCTCTTATAAATTCAAGAAGAAATGCTTCAAACCAGATTTATGTTTTGTAGCTTCTGAGAATGTTGAAAATTATGAAGTATACTTCTTCCCAAGAACGCTCTTGTATATTTTTCCACCAGTAATAAAACACAATTAACCAAAAAATTGGTATTTGAATGAAAACTATACTTTGGAATTATCATTTATTTGGAAACTACGGAACATAGGACCTTCCGGATTGAAGCATATTCTCTAGAACTGATCATTTTGTGATCGGAAAAAAATAATATACATATATGATTAGCGTAATTTTAAAAAAAATTTCGAACAAAACTCGTTTTTTAAATTTTAATTTAATTTTTAAATTTTAATTTTCAAGTTTGGCGTCATTTCCTCTAAAACTATTTGACATACTATAGGAACCTAATTCGAAAAGGATATTAAGGAGCAGATATCTGGCTTTAAAAAGCAAGGCAAGCAGAAGTTGTCTAGGTTTTACCCTTATTTTCGAGTTTTTTCGACTTTAAGTCGTGTTTGTTAGAAAATTTCCCCGACTAAACGGGATGGGGATGTACCCTTCTTCTCCCTTACGATGTTTTCCTGTCTCGATCCAACCTACACGTCCTAGCTTTTTAAGCTATCTTATGAGTTACACCCTATATATATATTTATATAATAAATAAATATATTTAAAAAAATAATTTTACATAACTAGATTCAACAGCATTTAATTGATAAAGTATGGCCCAAGTTGCGTGTGCTTGCACGTTCTTCACCAACAGATAAATACACTTTAGTTAAAGGTGAATAACTGAACAAATAAGTAATATTTAAACAGTTTTAAAGTCATTATGGTGCTTTGTTTTTAGGTATTATAGACAGCACGGTGAGCGATAATCGCGAAGTGGTCGCTGTCACAGGTGATGGTACAAATGACGGACCTGCTCTCAAGAAGGCTGATGTTGGGTTTGCAATGGGAATTGCTGGCACTGATGTAGCCAAAGAAGCTTCTGATATTATTTTAACAGACGATAACTTCAGCAGTATAGTCAAAGCCGTTATGTGGGGACGTAATGTATACGATTCGATTGCAAAATTCCTACAATTTCAGTTGACAGTGAACGTAGTTGCTGTAATCGTTGCATTTATTGGAGCATGCGCTGTGCAGGATTCACCTCTAAAGGTAGATATATAGGAATTACGTATTTTAATTTTACAATTCTTTCAAAATATCATTGATTTATATGTTAGCTACTGTATAGTATACTATATCATTGTAAATAATTATATAGAAGTTCATGAGTTTTTAATTTTATTGCAGGCTGTTCAAATGCTGTGGGTAAATCTAATTATGGATACGCTTGCATCATTAGCACTGGCCACCGAACTTCCAACTCCTGACCTTTTATTGCGTAAGCCATACGGCCGGACGAAACCTCTGATTTCGCGCACAATGATGAAAAACATCTTGGGTCAAGCCATTTATCAGTTAATAATTATATTTGGATTGCTTTTCGTAGGTTGGTACTAAAGAATCAGGGATAAAGGTAGTCCAAATTTAATTCATCGTCGTCTTTTTTATCTCAGGTGATTGGGTGCTTGATATCGAATCTGGACGAGGTCAGGATCTAGGAGCTGGCCCAACACAACATTTCACAATCATTTTTAATACGTTCGTCATGATGACTTTGTTTAATGAAATAAACGCTCGCAAGATTCATGGACAACGCAATGTCATCGAAGGTCTCTTCACCAACCCAATATTCTATACCATATGGGTATTCACAATGATATCTCAGGTAAGGGTTCGTATGATGACATATACGGGAAGTCCAAAATAAATAAATATTTTCGATAAATAAGGCTCAATTTTAGACATTATATTATATATGTATATACTGTTATGTCTAAGATCTAATTGTCATTGGTTTAATCACATATGCGATTTGTTTAACTCAATATAAAAGTCCAATAAGATATTTCTGCAGATGTCCATAGCAAGCAAAACATATGTTTATCAATCAAAATCAAAATAAATGTCCAATAATTGCTGGTTTTTTAATGTTTCATTACTCTTTTACCACTGTACATAATCGGCCATTGCAACAAACAATTTGAAATTTGGTTAAACTGGATCTGTTCATGATAAAATAAAGTTCATGATAAAATAAAATAAAGTAAAATAAAGATAACCAGTAAGATACCCTACACCTAAAAGTTTTGAAAAAAGTGGTGAAGCTAGGGTGGGGCGGGGGTGGCGGTCCACTCTGGGCGGCACAATATCGGGGGCGGCAGTTGTGGAAATCAAGTAGTGACTTATTGAATTCTAGGCATTTTTGGGGCTGCAAGTTGATTAACCGTCCCGGGCTCCATGAGTCCTAGCTACGCCTCTTTATAAATAGTAGGCGTGGTCATTACCTATTTTCAAAACAAAATAACTAGTTTAGTAGTTTATTATTATTATTATGTTCAAATTCAAATTTTATTTCCATGGTAATAAACTTGTTATCATTAGCTATACTGTATAAGTGTGTAAAAGTGTGCGGACCGCACCCAGTTTTGATGTAATAATGTTATTTTGGAAAATAAGTTGTTATCTAAAGTTTTATTCAGAAAGATTATATATTTAACAATATAACCATATTTTGCCTGTGTAACCTAAAAGTGGGCGGATCACGCCCATATTTGGCATATTAACGGATAATGCTACTCTATACTCAGGATTTTGTTGTGATTACTCAAAAACGAACGCTGATATCACATTTATAATAAAAAATAGGCGTGGTCGTGGACCGATTTTGCCCATTTTCAATACCAACCTGCACACCACAAGAAACAATATTTCTGCAAAATTTCATCACGATATCTTTACCGGTTCTCCTGTGATCGTGATTTCAACAGACAGACAGACAGACGTACGGACATGGCTAAATCGACTCAGGAGGTCACGCTGATCAAGAATATATATACTTTTCTATACCTATCGTCTCTATTTCTATGCGTTACACATTTCATGAAAAAGTGAATATACCCTCAACCTTAAGGTGTAGGGTATAAAAATAACATTTTATGTCTTAAAAGATATTACCAAAGAATATACAATATATAGAAGGCGCATCTCATACGAATTTTTGAACAGCAAAATTTGTGCTGTGGACGTAGCCGTACGTCCATGTTGCGCAACATTGAGTCGTTTTCTGTGTTGCTAAGCATTCTCTCTATTCTCTTCTCATTGTTTGATAACTTCGTGGCGATTTCGTGTTATTTGCTTCTCATTGCCATTGCTTTGTTTTTGTATAAATACAAATCGGATTTGCTTGGTGTAGTTCATAAATGATTATGCGTAAGAAGAGTTGATCCATGCCGCAATGTATGCCAAAGGAGTTGAGAATGAAACGATGAAATTGTGGGTAAAAGCAGTGGTTGAGGGAACAAGGGAATTTGACTTCTTTTTGGTTCCTTTGCAATAACAATTCAGGTGCTTCGTCTGTCGGTCTTTTGATTTGGATTTTTTTTTTCGCTTAAGTAAGGGAAGTTAAGTTATTAAGTAAATCAATTTTGTTTTTTGTAACATTTTTCCGGCATAATAAACTGTTTAGTATTTTAAATTAGGTTTATTATTAAATTAGGTTATTGTTTATTGTTATTTTTTATGTACATATAAAATTATAATATAATTGTTGTACCAATATTTCGTTTTATTGACAATGCTTCCTTAATAGAACTAAAATCATAAATATTAAAAATCTTAGTCTTTAATTTAAGTTTAATAATGGTTTTGGACACTACAATAACAAGGTAAATTCATAGACGGTCAGACAGAAGCACTTCAGTTGTTAGTACAAAATAACACAATGTCGATCTTCTCTTCTACTTCTCTTCTTCTTCTTCTCTTCTACTCATAAAAAATCGAATTGCTACATAATATAAATATTTTTTCTGAAATATTTCCATTCTTTCATTTTTTATTTTTGCTTCCATTAACTTCTTAGTGTTACTCGTATAAGGTATTAAAGTTGTTGATATGCCGACTTCTCCCTATACGAATTCTTAAAGAGCACGCTATGCTCGCAACGTAGATCGTGCCAGCGCTTCACAAAGGTTGGACATCGAAGAAGAAGCAGAATAAAGCTACGAAAAGCAAAATTTCTTCCAAAACCTTAAAATGCAAAATTTAAAACAAATCCAGACGAATCGCACCGTTCTTCTCATCGCCCGCTGTACTCCACAAATTGATCGATTCTTTCTTTCGCACTTTACTTGGCATGCGAGTGCTGGATCGATCTTTTCTTACGCATATTCGCTTGCATTGTTAGTGCAAAATAACAGAAGCAAAGTCGATCTTCCGCTCCCTTCATACTCATTAAAAAGATCTTCGGAACCCCTCACTCATTAGGAGATCATTCAATTTTGCTTTGTTACGAGCACTGAGAAAACCGAAGCATGGCAAAAAGAGTAACTTCGCGAGTAGTGAAACTGTTTTCACTCATTTTGCTTCACCCTATTCACCCTGTTATTCTTTCTCTATGATTTATACAAAAACAAAGCAATGGCAATGAGAAGCAAATAACACGAAATTGCCGCGAAGTTATCAAACAAGGAGAAGAGAATAGAGAGAATGCTTAGCAACACAAAGAACGACTCAATGTTGCGCAACATGGACGTACGGCTACGTCCACAGCACAAATTTTGCTGTTCAAAAATTCGTATGAGATGCGCCTTCTATATATTGTATATTCTTTGATATTACGTTCCAGTACATAAACACTGTTTATCAACATATGTTGCTAAGCATATCAACATATGTTGCTAAGCACAAAACAGAATATGAACCTAAAATTTTGTTGCTGAAATTTCTCATGTGCATACGAAGACGATCTGCTTGATTGATTTAGAAGAGAAGGTGTTGTTGCTTTTCAATGACAAGCAATCAATTTGAATTGTGTATTATTTTATATTAAAAAATTATATAATAAAACAGAATTAATTAAAAATGCGAATTGTTATTGGTCGAAATTTCGACTAAATTTGTTTCAAACTAGCACGATATCATAAGTTTTCATACATACATAAATATATGAATGTCATATGAATAGTTACATTATAAAAATTACTAAAATCGAATACTAAAATTCTCCTGTAGGTTGGCATTATCCAGTACGGAAAAATGGCATTCTCGACGAAAGCTCTTTCACTCGAACAATGGCTTTGGTGCGTCTTCTTTGGTATTGGAACCTTAGTCTGGGGACAAATAATAACATCAGTGCCGACAAGAAAATTACCTAAAATATTATCGTAAGTCAACATTACCAAATAGTTACTTCTATGAGCTAACAAGCATATCTACATATATATAATATACTGAACATCGGCGAATGTCAATTGTTTATTTTTCAATACAAATGCAATTACAAAATTTGCTATTAAAAATGTTCCTTTGCTATTAATTGCCAGATGGCACTACACCAAAACTCTCTCCCCTAGTTTTAATTGGTGAGATATTTGTCAATGCCTAACTCCATAATAATATCGACACTGCTGATATGCTTATCTTGCTGGATTTTTTCAAGAATTTCATCAGCTTTTCCAGTGAGTGGACGACCAGAGAGTGACTCATCTTTCACATTAAAATTACCAGAACGAAAGCGAGCGACTCATTTCCACGCAGCAGATTTTGATAAATTACTTTCAACGTAGATAGCACAAATTTTCCCACAAGGTTGCGCAGCGTTTTTCCCTTTGTCGTAATAATACTGCAAAATGTAGCGCCATTTTTCATTATTTTTCTCCATTTTTTAGAATAGAATTCAGGAACATGATCTTGTGCACATGCAGGTATTGCTGATCATGGCTCACAAAGATAAACTTTATTTAGTTTGAGTATTCATCTAAATGCTCAATATCGAAATACAAATATGGATCAAACCCATGAAGATTTACCTGTTATATGGCAGAAAGGTTCAACGTTAGAGTCGTACTACTGTGAAGAAAAAGTGCAGCCCATTTCGAATTTTGATTGCGCGAGTGTATCGATTTGAGCAAGTCTTTTTACTTTTAGGTTGGCAGCAGTGTCATTCATATCTCTGTAGAATTTCACTTCCTTACGTATATTCTTTGGTTAGTTTCATTGCTTTCTGAGCAACTAAAACTGAATTTTTCGTTTTTGTAATGTGTGATTCTTCGAGGCTTCTATGCATATCCACAACCAGCGTATTCGCTTGACTTAGTTCCATGTGACTTCTGGCTTTTCTCTAAGTTCTCATTATTAATAACTCATTGTAAAAATATAGAGTTTAATCCATTCTTTCTATTCAATCCTTCAATCCCGTCATTAAATGTTTGTGAGTATGCGTCTACCAAAGTCATTATTTGATTGTACAAATCCGTCGTGAAGTATGGATCATACAATGGAGGGCCTTTTATGATCCGTATTTGGTTATCTGTTGCCTCTAAACGATCTCAAACGTTCTAGATGAACCATTAAGTATGATACACTGGTTTTGCGTTTAGCAGAGTCCTTGTTAAAGTTCCGACACGAAATTTAATTAAAATAGACATTTTCTTTTATAATACTCGTATATATGTGCATATATTTATATATTCCTTTTGCAGTTGGGGTCGTGGTCATCCCGAAGAATATACTGACGCCATGAATCTCGGCGAAGAACGTTTCGATTCCATCGACTCTGATAAGAAACCGCGCGCAGGTCAAATTTTATGGATACGAGGACTGACACGTCTACAAACGCAAGTAAGTTTTTTAAGGATTGCAATTTTTATATTATGTTTTTATATAATTGTGTTATGTTTTATAAATTTTCACACCTTTATAATTTTTTTAGCCAGTGTACACCATATTATACACACTGATTCGCATAAGAGGGGACAAAAGACTAGGGCGTGTGGGTTTAGTCCAGACAAGAAAAAAATCATATCGGAGGTGGGGCTAAATTTCCTCCGGGTTAGGCAAGAAGGGCTCAAAAACTTAACTTGTTCTCAAAAACTTAAAATCGGAAAAAGATATGAAAAATATTACTCATGTTTTGTAGTTTTTGAGAAAATTTAAAATTACGAAGTACAGTTTTCTTTCAAATAGCAATTTCTTCCAAAAATATTTAAGATGGGTTTTCTGAGGAAGAAGTATATGTAGTTGTAGTATATGTGATTGGTTAGAGAATTTTCTGATCGAAAAAAAATGTATACTTATTACCGCCATTTAAAAAAATAGCAACTAAATAGTTTTCGTTGAAAATTGGCATTAATTTTTTCTAAAGCTGTTTAACATAGGAACCTAATTCGAGAAGGAGGTTAAGGACCAAACATTTGTCTTTTCTGATCATTTGTCGGTCATCTAGGTATCATCACTATTTTTTGCTTTTAATTCAGGTTTTTAGAAAATGGTCAATCTCGCCTAAACGGGGGAAAATTTACCCCTTCCTGCCGTATGCTTTTTTGCTTGTCTCGACTAAACCTGCACGCTCTAGTGTTTTGTCTCCTCTTATGCGAATCATCCTGCATATGCATAAATGCAGTTATACGTATATACAATATTTAAATAATATATAATTACATATATAGTATCTGTACCTTTCTAATTATGTGTACCTAATTTTTTAATAAAGATTACATAATTCTTCCGACTTAGGTATTTTGGTAGACTGGTACACTTAATCGAACACTTTTAATTGCGATTTACTTTTTATGGAGCTTTCTTTTCTCTTTCTTTCTTTCTTATCGCATCACTTAAAAAAAGTACTAAAATGCTTAGGTACTAAACCTATCCTGGGGCACAGCTTGAGAGTAGTTCGGTAAATGTTCAGTTGAGTATTATTTGTACATTACAAAAACCAAACTATGAGTTTGCAGTAATGTACTAAAGTCCCAAAGGCGGTACGAGTGCCCCTATTGATTATTACTCACACCTTCCCATTTGGTTAGAAACACTTGAATCACAGACAAAACATGATCATAGGAGTTGTCAAGAATTGATACCAACTTCAAAAGATTCACAAATAATTAGTAATAATAATTAGTAGTAATAATTAAGTTAAAGTTTACATTTTTAGCATATTATTCTGTACTGTGGTATTGTTATCAGATATTATGACCTTTTTGCAATTTTTATTGTCATAATGTGGTTCAAGTGTAAACAGATCGAATGGAATACGAAGTCTGTTCAAAAAGTAAAGCCAATTTTGAATTTGAATTGCGAATCAAATTCAATTTGAATTCGAGCAAATCTTTTTTGTTTTTAGGTTGGCAGCACTGTCATTGATACCTGTGTAGAATTTCACGTTATTACGTGTTTTCTTTGGTTAGTTTCGTTGTGTTTTCCGTGCCAATAGTGAAACCACCGTATTCGTCTTATTTAGCTTAGCTCCATGGGACTTCTGGCTATTCTCTAAGCTAAAAAAACCGCTTCGCGGACACCATTTTGAATAGACTGATGAAATAAAAGAAAAATCGAAGAATGAACTTAAGGCCATTCAGAAAACACAACGAAACTTGGCAAAGAAAATACGTAATGACGTGAAATTCTACACAGGTATGAATGACAGTGCTGCCAAATTAAAAACCAAAAGATTTGCTCGAATCGCTGCAGCCGCGCAATTGAAATTTGAAATTCGGTACTTTTTGAATACACCTCGTATACGTAAGTGTAAAATCGAGGTTATTATCTGTAGTTTAGGAAAGTATAGGAGTACTATATACATGGTGATTCTGGCCCAACTGAAATCGAGAGAATTATATGTTAGAGAGAGGCCGCTATCAGTGTTTTAGAAAGAGATAGATACAGAGACTGAAGTGTGCTGTTGTTGTCTGATGATGGCGATTGACCTTAAGATATAGATGACGGAAGTAGACCTTTTTGTACAGATTGCGGTTGTTGACCTTAACATATGGATGCTCTTTGTCCTTCACTATAGATGACGCTAGTTATCTGCGTAAAAAAATAAGGCAGAAGATGGCGAGAGATGGATGAATCATAGAGAGGGGCGGAGGTAGAGGAAGGTGGAAGGCTGTCAGATAGACGAACGGACGGATAGACGAGATGGGCAGACAGACAGTTGACAGAGGTAGAGGACAGCGCCGAAGAGTAGTGGTAGTATTGGGTAGTATTTCTTTGCTATGTTGTATAACTGTGCAACCACAACGCAACGATGCGACGTCGCAAACGATAACGTTTTCTTTCTCTCGAAATCTTCGAATGAGTGACATCTGTCGTCATAAATTATTTACATTTTGTTTTAAATAAAAATAATTTGAATAATTGCTTTGTTTGACAATTCGTTTGTCAAATTTATTTACATTTTTTGGGGAATTTGGAGAATTTCATCGAAAAATAGGGCATATTGTTTTTCAAAAAATGAGAAAATCGGAATAAGTTGTCAGAAAATTAGAAAATTTTACGACGACGTGAGAGAGCTCAACGACGTGTTCCATTCCATTTTTCTATAGGAACATCGCAATCGAATGCGACGTCGTTGCGTTGTGGTTGGACAGTAAATGTAGTTGTGCTAGGTTGTTGTTCTAATATCTTTTTCTTCTCCCTTTTTTTCTTTGTATAAATGGTGACTAAAAATTTGTAAACAGAATTATATTGTAGTGTGCGCAAACGATGGGGAATTTTTTTGTTTATGTTGTTGTTCTAGTTTTGCTATGTTTTTGTTCTTCTCTTCGCTTTCTTCTTCTTCATCTTTATCTTTGCATAAATGATGATCAAAATGTTCTCATAGAATTGTAGTGTAAGCAAACGTAGGCATTGCTTTTATTTTTTACATTGATATCAATCTTCAACACCCTATTACGTGGTTTCAAAAAAGGTTCCAACAGTTTATGTATCAACAGTGGGTGTGAATATTTCCTCAGTTTTCAATTCCAAACACCGTTGAGAAACCAAGAAGGTGTTTTAAATTTCATTCAGATATCTCTATTGGTTTTCTTTTAATCGTGATTAATAGCCTTCGATTAAACCTTCGATTTGCATTTACCAAAAATTGGATGTTACCACCGAAGCTTGAAGTTACTACTCCCGCCGAAGCCGATTTCTATATAAACGATAGCTTCCAAAAAGCTTTGAGATTAATACATCAAAAAGCTATTTATTGCCTTCATTATTCCTAAAGAAAAATCTGATCAAACGTTATTAGGAACATTCGATTTGCAGTTACCAAGAATAGAATGTTACCAGTGAAGCCCAAATTTACAATTCTCGCCGTGTGACAAGAGTCAAGACATTTTCTAATGTTTTGTTTTTTGCTTGCCTGTTCAAAAAAGACCGAAGATGGGTGTGATGACTTGCATGATGTATTAGTTTAATAATTTATTTAAAAATACAATGTACACGGAATATTTGCCAACCATTTTCCACTCGAAAAATTTTCTGATTTTCCGTCTGTCCGTGACTAGATGGTCGATTTTCCGACTCCTGGCCACTGGTTGAAGGCTTCTAAAAATCAAAAATCGAAAAAAAAAATACTTTTTAGAATAAAGCAAGGCGATTTGAAGACAAATTTATAATTATATAAAATACTAATTATCTAATTAAAAAATTAATAAAGAATACTAATTAATTTAACCTATCTATCTTGTATCAAAACTCAACTGAACTTTATGTGCATATTAGGTATTACCCAGATAGACAAATGTGCATCGTAATGTCACCATATTGATATCATAACTCATCACATAACATTAAATGCAAGTAATATGCGTAAAATATGGTATACAAAAATTACACATGAAATGTTCTCATATACAAATTGCTTCATTGTCAATAAATTATATTGACAATATTATCATTATTATATCATGCTGTACACATCACATGTGACATAATTTGTGCTAATATCCTCATCCTCATATACTAACATATAAAGCATCCATCACCAAATAATAAATCAAAACTTTTTAAAATTTTAAATGGTTTATTTATTATTATTATTATAATATTAACAGGTTATAACAATAAAACATACATATGTAATTAATAATATAATAAAAATTAAGTAATGTCTCTATAAATAAATAATTTATATTCTATAATAATAAATTTAGGAGAAATGGTTCTCCATTTCAATAGTTGCGATCCAAAAAATAGCTGCTCAGATTGCTAGAAGATTGATTCAAATGGCTGACCGTCGTTAGCCTTTATATATGTATGTATTGATTGACAGATTGACTTGATTGCTTATTCAATATTTCAGTTTGATGGTTCAGTTTGATGATTTGATCGAGTTATACACGAGAACGTTAAGTTGGTGTTTGTTTACATGTTTCTGGAGTATTTTGCTGCAATTTAGAAGCTAGATAGAATGTTTCTATCATTTTGCTGCGGTTGAGTGTATCGAAAACCTTCCCAAAATCTATAAAGACAACTAATACATGCAGATTCCTATTTAAACTTTCATTAATTATATTAGTAAATTCCCTCAAAATTTATTAGTACTTTTATCTTGGTGAAAACCATACTCAATTGCATGTACTCTATGTTTCTCTTCCTCGAGGCACTTATGAATAATGGACAGTTTAGAGATGGGCCTGTAATTTTCGAAGGTGTCCCTTGTTTTAGGTGTCCCTCTTTGCTAAGATCCTTCCAAAGCTCTCCCACACAAATGTCCATGCTTCTTCGGTTTTTCTTTCGCAAGCCAACGAAGATGCTTAATTTGTTTCGTAAGCTGATTATGTTTGTCTCTTGTAAGCATCTTCTCTCTGTAAGTAAACAATCAGAGATCAGTAATCTGTTTCTCTACTAATTTCTGTTTCTTCGCATTTGTTAACTAATAATGATTGATTTCATAATATTTGTGTCAAAAGTAGCACTTATAAGTGATTTTTCGGGGTTTTTATTTCGTGTCTGGTAGAAGTCTGTTATATTGTTATCGTTAAGTTCGTAGCCTATAGCTTTTCCCATACTTTTCATCACTTCTATTAAGTTTTCGAATTCTGAATGTGGAATGCTATCAATTTTAATATTGTTTTTGATCACTTATTGCTCGAGTGTGCATATTAGCTTTCTCATTCTTTCAATTTCTATGTCCTTTTCGACATGAAAGACACACATACACACCACAAACGTTATGCAGTCGTCACCCCCTCTGCAACCGGTCACAACTTCAAAGCGCATCAACGCATTCCAGTTGAATGGAGCTCTTGCTACTTGTCCTCACGTCACCACAATTTGCTATTATGTCCTAAACTTTCGAAACTGACTGAAATCTTTCAAGTGACTAACAGTAGTACGAAAGCACCACTTTTGTATTAATTGCCTGGACAAGTCAACTGTCAATTGTCTCCGTGTCGAACTGCCCCAGCAGGTTCAACTGCACAGTTTGCAAGTCACTAATGAACAGCAATTCACCACTTTTTGGGATCTGGAGAAACTTCTCAAAGCTCGCTTGTTATCGCCCTCAGGCACGTTTTGCGAAGAGAGAGATGGTCGCTACATCGACACACTGCCATTTTAAAGTAAATTTTCAGATGCATATCGTCTGTAACCTTCATGGCAAATGGCCCTCAAAATATATCTGCGATCAGAAGCACTATTAAACAACAATAAAGACTTAGCATAGCAATATAATGATGTAGTACAAGAACATCTTGACTAGGGTCACATGAAAGCTGTAATGGCTTCTTCGAACCTTGGCCGATCGAACCTTGGTCCGAGCTCAGCACTGTTCGGACTATTTCGGAATTTACAACTACGCTCCAAGAAAAGATAGTTCAAGTGCTTAACCCCTCTTTCAGGCCCTCCCCTCTTACTCAGACCCCTACGCGTATGTGTATGTCGGTTTTCTCACAACACTACATAGTCACCGATGAAACTCACCATATAGCACGCTGCACCTCTGTCGTCTTAAGGTTATCTGTAATTCATATCCCGCCGAATGTTAACGATCATGTAAACGATTTCTCACACCGCTAAAACGTAGCTGATCAGGAGAGGCGACCTGAAAGTTCTAGTGCAAGTTTTTCCTCACGGGGTCGTGTGGTGGACAAGCGAAGCACCGGCACTTGACCTCGATCTCTTACGACAGCAAAGAGGAAGGACGTCACAGCAGCAGCAAAACAACTAATACATACTAATACATATTTAACAACAAGACAACCTAAAAAGTGTACATTTAAACGTAAACATAACGTGAATAAAAGTCCAAAGGAAAACTAAAACATTAATTAAACATAAATTACCTCTTTCAACTCAAAACATATTTTCTACGAAAACAACATCCATATGAAATACGTATCATATAATTTTATGTAGCATGTTCTATGTAGCATACATGATCAAATTTTTACCATCATAAGCAACGCATCCATTTGATGAGTTATGTTATCAATATGGTGCCATTATGATACACATTTGTCTATCTGGGTTACAACCGGCATACATAGTTGTCTGTCAACCGACTGAAGTTATATTTAAAGTTGAGTATGTAATTTCATAGTAATTGTTAAATTTAAGTGCAAGTACTTCCAATATCTATTACAATTAGCGTAACAGTCATTATATTCAAACTGTAGTAACCTTATAGAATATAGCAAAAATTTTGAACTGTGAACTGAAAAGTCAGCTGTCAAAATCTTCAGTTTTAAATATTGTCCGCATTTATATATATGGTAGGTATGGCAATGCTGAACACGACTTAACTGAAAATATATGTAATATGTACACAAAGTAGAGACGACTTAAGTTGAGTGGAGTAGAGACGACTTAAGTTGAGCTCTGATACATGATAGAGGGGTAAGTAAATTTTTTTTATACTCTACACATGAAGAGATGAGGGTATATTCACTTTGTGCTTCCGTTTGTAACGAATTAAAACAGCTGGGACGTATATAAAAGTATATATATATTCCTTATTACCTTCACCTGCTGAGTCGATTTAGCCCTGTACGTCCGTTTGACTGTCTGTCCGTTCGTCTGTGGAAATCACGATTACAGGAGAACGAATAGAAATATCTTCATCAAATTTGGTGCGAATATTCACTATAATCGGAAAGTCATTGGAAATGAAAAAAATCAGACCAGCGATTTACAGGATAACGCTGGTAACGCGAGCGTGGATTTACCAAGCCCTTCTCGGATCAAAATCCACCGAAAATGTAGGACTCCCGTTTTTTGTGGACTAACTACTAAGCCTTTCTCTTTACTGGGTATAACCGAAGCAGAACAGAACAAGTAGTTTCATTTTCGGTTTCATTTTTATATTTTCTTTCAGATTACATTAAAATTATATTTTAGAATAATTTTTATTATACAAATTTTTACTAAAACGTCTAAACTGATTTTTCATCAAAAAATCCCCCTTTGCACTAAATAACTTTTGCTACAAGTCTTGGTATTCTGGCGATTAATTTCTTTATGGTTTCCTGTTGTATATTGTTCCATGATTCCAACAATGCATTCCACATTTCCTCTGTTGACGTGGTCGCTTTTTCTCGCACTTTTTGGTCCAGCTCATCCCATAGAAGCTCTATTGGATTGAGATCGGGTGACTGGGCAGGCCAAATCATATTTGTTAATATTCCAGATGTTTGTTTGTTCTCTAAATAGCCTCTGCACAATTTGGAACTGTGTTTGGGATCGTTATCTTGTTGCATCACGAAACCTTCGCCGATCAATCGTACGCCTGATGGTATTGCATTGTGCTGCAGTATCTTTCTATACTCTTCCTTTCGCATAATTCCATCGATTCGAATTAAATCGCCTACTCCATTGCTTGAGAAACATCCCCAGACCATAACGGAACCGCCGCCGTGCTTCACTGTTGGAATTACACACTCCGGCAGCATGTTCTTTTGGGCACTACGTTTGGCGAAAATTCTTTGATTTGACCCAAACAGCTCGAACTTTGATTCGTCGTTCCAAAGAACATTTCTTAAGTCCTCTTCGGTTCATTCCTTATAGGTTAGAGTCCATTGAAGTCTTCTCTTTTTATTTCGTGGTCGAAGTAAGAGTTTTTCTTTAGCAATCCTTCCACAAAGACCAGTCACTCTAGCCGCCTTATTACAGTTGTTAGTGTCACCGGGTTTGATCGACTGTTATTGATCTCGGCTTGTATTTCTAGAGCCGTTTTTCTGCTGTTCCGTCTGTTTGATATTGTCATTGGTCTATCTTCACGATTTGTTGCCGATCTTGGCCTTCCGGACCGCGGAAGGTCCGCAAGAGTGTGATAATCCTTGTACTTTCTTATGGTGCGATGCACAAAACTAGTCGAAATTTTTAATTTTTGCTCAATTATCCGCTCGGAATTGCCTTCCTTATGAAGAGTAATCACTCAAGATCATATATCAATCTTATTTTTTGGCATTACTTCGGTTTTTTTAACGTTTGGTCAGTTTGAATCTTGAGGAACAAAGAAAGGTGTCAATATTCTAGGTCAGCCTTTTATACATGACCCAGGGTAAAAAATGGATGGTAATAATTATTCATAATTACCTTTAGTAATTACCCCATAAAAAAAAATTACCCTGAGTACCTGAAAAAGGTTTTTTATAATTCTTTTTCTCGATTTTGTATGGCAAGTGCAATAAACAAAAAAATCCAATTTCTTGACTTAGTGCATTGTTTGAGCATGCAATTAAACAATGAACGCCGAACGCAGAACAATGCACTAAGTCAAGAAATTGGATTTTTTTGTTTATTGCGCTTGCCATACAAAATCGAGAAAAAGAATTATAAAAAACCTTTTTCAGGTACTCAGGGTAATTTTTTTTTATGGGGTAATTACTAAAGGTAATTATGAATAATTATTACCATCCATTTTTTACCCTGGGTCAAGTATGGCTGACCTAGAATATTGACACCATTCTTTGTTCCTCCAGATTCAAACTGACCAAACGTTAAAAAAACCGAAGCCATGCCAAAGAATAAGATTGATATAAGATCTGCGGTGATTACTCTTCATAAGGAAGGCAATTCCTAGGGGATAATAGAGCAAAAATTAAAAATTTCGACTAGTTCTGTGCATGGCTCCATACAAAAGTACAAGGATTATCGAACTCTTGAGGTCCTTCCGCGGTCCTAAAGGCGAAGATCGACAAGAAATCATGAAGATAGAGCAATGAAAATATCAAGCAGACAGAACAGAAGAAAAACGGGTCCAGAAATACAAGCTGAGATGGATAACAGCCGATCAAACCCGGTGACATTAACAACTGTAATAAGGCGGCTAGAGATGCTGGTCTTTGTGGAAGGATTGCTAAAGAAAAACCCTTACTTCGACCACGAAATAAAAAGAGAAGACTTTAATGGACTCTAACCTATAAGAAATGAACCGAAGAGGATTTCAAAAATGTTCTTTGGAACGACGAATCAAAGTTCGAGTGTTTGGGCCAAATAGAAGAATTTTCGGCAAATGTAGTGCCCAATAGAAGATGCTGAGTGTGTGTAATATCAACAGTGAAGCACGGCGGCGGTTCCGTTAAGGTCTGGGGATGTTTCTCAAGCAATGGAGTAGGCGATTTAATTCGAATCGATGGAATTATGCGAATGGAGGAGTATAGACAGATACTGCAGCACAATGCCATACCATCAGGCCTACGATTGATCGGCGAAGGTTTCGTGCTGTAGCAAGACAACGATCCCAAACACAGTTCCAAATTGTGCAGAGGCTATTTAGAGGACAAGCAAATATCGTCTCAATTGTGACGAAAGTTGTGATGTACTCAACAGCAGGTCACAACAGCAAAACAACGACAAAATAGAAAAGGAAACAATGTAATAAGCTAAAAAATGGAAGAAATCGGCATTGTTTGCATTATTTTAGCTCTTAGAAAAAAGAAAAACGAAAAGCTAAAAAGAAGACGATTACTAAAGTGTATAAGAGATTCGAGTAATCCATTCGAAATGCAAGAGAGCATTTGAATTAAACCACTAACCACATAACATATAGACTGCTCAAATCAACAAAAAAGTGGTCCGCAAAATTTTCTGAACGCTGGGTCCCACTCGTGTTTTTCTAACTTCGTACGGCTTCGTTGGCTCCCGACACGAACTTCGTCGTTGCTTACGCTCTCAGACTTTTATTTTGGCAGCCTGTGATCATTGCTCGATTTGAGCGCGATTTAAGCGGACGTGTGTATATATGCATGCTTTCATTCATGGTTCATGAAGGGATCGGAAGATCGACTTTGTTTCTTTTATTTTACACTAACAATGCAAGCGAATATGCGTAAGAAGAGTTAATCGCTCTAGCATTCGTATGCCATATAAAGTGTGAAAGAAAGAATCGATCAATTTGTGGTGTACAGCGGGCGATGAGAAGAACGGTGCGATCCGTCTTCTTTTGCTTATCTTACAATAACAAACCATGTGCCGTCCGTCCGTCTGCGTTTGTTTTCAATTTTTCATTTTATGATTTTTGTAAGAAATTTTGATTTTCGTAACTCTGTTCTGCTTCTTGTACGATGCCTAAGCTTTGTAAAGCGCTGGCTAGATCTACGTTCCGAGCATAGCGTGCTGTTGAAGAATTTGTACAGGAAGAAGATGTACTTTAGTCGGCATATCAACACATTAAATATGTTATACGAGTAATACTAAAAAGTTAATGGTATTTAAAAGTGGAAAAGAGTTGAACGGCGATAGGTTTTGTTGGTTTTTAGATGTACTTCAGATGGCAAAGACACTTGAATGATTGAAAATTAAATTATTTTGTTGAAAAAATAAACATCCTGCTTAGAATTCATTCAATCTAGGATTTTAAAATTTTCAGTTTTTTTAAACTATGTGGCTTATCATCTTTTTTGCATAACTTTTCCGCCAACCAAGTACTATTTTTCCGAATAAGCACTAACAAAAAGTAATTTAAAATTTGCTTTCTATGCTCAAAGCAACTGTGTGTTTCTGAAAACCAATCCTCAAAATTTTGTAATTTATTTGTTTTTAAAACACACAAATTAAAAATTTTTTTTCTTATATCTCGAGAATGAGGATTCTCATTAAAGAAATTAAGGAATATTGCATCAAAAATTGCTACTAATGAAAAAAAATCATCAGTTGGTGCTTGCAATTTAAATTTGCTGTTAAAAATATTTTGCAGCCAAAATATTCAGAAATAAGAAAAGATCACATACGCAACCTAGCAAAAGAAGCTACGCATACCCAGAATAGAAATATGAAATGACGAGCGCAATAACGAGCACGATCTGTTGAAGTGAGTAGGAACACATTTTCAACATGTGAAAGAAAGAGAAAACCACCTTTCGGAGCAGTAATTAAACAAAAACAATTGCTCTTGAAAAGAGAATACGAGAGTAAGAAATTGTGTGGGACCCAGGCTATAGAAGCATTTGTGGAAATGAGAATGAGAACACATTTTAAACACGTGGAAGAACGAGAAAACCTACCGTTCATAAACGTTGTAAAACAAAAACAATTGCTCTTGAAAAGAGAATACGAGAGTAAGAAATTGTGTGGGACCCAGGCTATAGAAATATTTGCGGACCAGAAAAAAGCGACTTTGAGCGGTCTATATGTTATGTGGTTAGTGATTAAACTTTATACAATCCCCAAAAATCTGTGTCGGCGAATTTTGGAGGAATTGGAGCCTCATGATAATATGAAGACTTCTATTCCTTTCGCTCTGAGGTTTTATAAAATTTGTACTTACATCTTGTTCATATTTTCAACTTTTTAGCGATATGCAGGGTTGCTTTCCCAATAGAATTTATAATATGCAAATCAACATTTTTTCAAACAAACAAACAAAAGATTACATAAATATTATTACTTATAACAATCATAATAATTTTGGGGCATTTCTTATAGAAAACTTTTAGAAAAAAACGGTCTTAACTAAAATTAAATTAATTGTGTTTAATTCTACAGCAATAATGCAACCATGCTATTATTGCTGAAATTCGGTTTGACATAAAGCTTTTTCATCACAAAAGAGCTTTTCCCCTGTGACATATGCGCCAGAATACCAACCATCATAATTTTCGTCTCAAATTATTATCGTCACAACTTTTTGTGACGGTGCGCCAGAATCGGGCTGTTAATGTAATTTGAAAGCAAATACAATAAACATTAAAATGTATAATGAAACTTTTTATTTTTAAAAGCTTTGGATAACTATTAGGGCCAGTTTTTCAGTGCTCGGTTATCGTCGTTTCTCAGTTAACCTTAGTTTAGACGACACATTGTGTTTTTCAGTGCTCGTTTAAACGGAGTCAAAGACTACAAGACTGGAAACTCTTCTTTCGCTTTGAATGTGTTGGTGAAATCAGGCTTTGCTGTGTAGATTACAAAAACAAAACGCATCTAATTTTGACAACTCGGGAGTGAATTTTGACAGCACGGGAGTTTGTTTACAAATTTCAGAAAAATATTTTGAGAGAGCAATGCAACTCTTGATCTTCTTCATAGCAATAAGCCAGAAATATGATTTTTTAAATACGTAAAAAAGACCAAGGAGCCAGTGTTAAAACCAAAGCATGCTTCTAAAAATGTACATGAAACCTTTTTTAAGTCATATAGTTGCACAATATTGATTATTTTGCAAAAAAACGAAGTTAAAATTCATTAAAAATTTCTCATTTCACAAATTTAGTCAGCTGTTTTTAACCTACCACGCGTATTTTTAGCCGAAAGAGATGCCAACGTATTCAACATGTTTTGTTGAATATTAATGTGTGATTTAGTTTAATATATAGTTATTATTGATTTTATAATAGTTCTTATGGTCTTTAATTGAAATGAATTTAATTTGAAATGCATGAATTGAGAATTTGTTTATCTTTAACTAATTTTAATTTAAATAAATGAATTGTAAATTTATTTGTGTTAACACATTTTAATTCAAATAAAAAAGAAATGAAAAATTACAAAAACAAATAAGTTTACATTACTTTTAATATTTCCAAACAGCTTAAAAATCGTCAAAACCCCGAGAACTCATAAATGCAAAGTAGTTTTTCTAGTAATGTTTACTTAAAAACCAAAAAAAAAAATTAGTAATAAAGTTGTGTCATTGGTATCCCTGCCACTAACTCACCCTATCATTTTGTGGTGGTGTGGTAACAAAGCAAAACGGTTTACCTTTACAGATATCATGCTTTGTGATAGCCTGTTTTAGCTTGTAACAAATCGACAATTTCACCATAAAATTCACATACACTGTATGTGAGCATGCGGACGGACATTTTTTTGAGCTCTCTCTCGAAATAAGAGGAGTTTCCAGTCTTGTAGTCTTTGACGGAGGTTAACCGGCCGATATTGCTCAGTTAAACTCCGGTAAATGTATCTTTTTAATAGATAAAGAAACAGCTGTTTCTTCGAGTACAGACATTTACCTTTGTTCAAAACTATGCTAATAATTTTGTTTATTTGCACCAGAACAGCTGTTCTCTTTGTAAAAATGAAAATATTGTCAAGTGCTGCCAAAAAAGGTTTAGGTATACGCTAAATATTCATTGAATTTAGATAAATTCTGTATGAAATATAGAAAAGATACGTTTAACATAGATAAGTTAAACTCGCACTGTAAAACTCAAATCTCAGTTAACTTTTGTTTGGTGTTTAACTAATCTCCGTTTAAACGAGCACTGAAAAACTGGGCCTTAGTAAGATTTGTAGAAATTTCTAGGGTGCTTCGAAACTTTTGGCCGGTAGTGTATTTATATACTGTGCTGGTATCAAGAGGCTTCGGATCGGGAACCAGTTATAGTAGTCAGCCCGAATCTTTGAACTTGGCTGCTGGACAATATATACGAGGAAAACGCAAGTTTGCACCAACTGACCAATATCTGTTGTCGACTGTGCTGTCATTGCGAGGCTCCGGATAAGGTGCCACTTATAGTTGTCAACGCGAATCGTCAGACTCGGCGATATATAATAATCAATCATCGGATATCAGCAGCACCGTATGCCCCTTGAATCTGAATAACATCCAACGCGCTCTACTCCTCACTCATCGATAATAATCATTACAGCTAGACTAAGATTTTTAACTCAAGTGTAAACCCGAATTAAGAAGATATAAAAATAAAGATTGCTTTGGTCAGAAGTCTCAGTAAATTGTAAATTTCTGTGACGAGCCGTGGACATCCGACGAGCTTATCCGCGCTTAAAACCGGAAGTCCGAGGAACTTCGTTACACAATTCTATCCGGAATTTGACAATAAAGCACAATTTTCAATAAATCATAAAAATTTATTTCAGAGTACTCCTTACCAGATGCAATACACATTTGCCACCTTTTTTCCATTCGTTGAAACAGTATTTATATGCGCGTGTATTATTCTTATTATTAGTATTATTATTAATTTATTATAATAGTATTATTAATATTAGTATTATAAATATAAGTGTTATTTGTATTAGTGTTGCATTAATATTGTTTGTATTAGTATTATTATTATATCTACACCTTAAGGCCGTGGTTACGCTACCGTGTAAACTCGGTGGGAATTTTATTCTCCGACCTTGGTTATTTTTGTTTTGTGTATAAAAGAGAGAATCAAAAAAAGTCCTACTTGCCAAACATGCACGGCAACTTAACCACGGCCTAAGGGATAAGGGTATATTAACATTGTTCTGCCGTTTGTAAAATTAAAGGAGACGTGGCAGTTATAGAAAAAGATATATATTCTTGATCAGCGTCCTTAGTCGATGTCTATCCATTTATGGAAATCACGATTACAGGAGAACTCAAAAAGATATTGTCATGAATATTCTCTGTTATTATAAACTCTGAGATTGAAAATGGCGGAAATCGGAACAATACCACGTCCACTTTTTATAACGAAAAAAAATTTATCCGTGCTTATAGCTCAATTGAGCTTGTAGAGCGAATTTGAAGCTGACATTTATTCTCGAGCTTACCATCTCAGACCAAAATATACTCCTAAATATTGGCGTGGTTCGTTGGTGACAAAAAAGCACGGTTACATTAGAACGACTAGAAGCGACGTCATGAAATTCGGCAAGAATACATATTAATCCAACCGATTTGAGAGCTGAATTTCTTATCTAGTATACCAAATCTGAAGTTGAAATTCTATTCCCGGATTTAATGTATCAGAGCAAATCGACCCACACAATATAGGCGTGAACTGATCGCTGAATTCAGCTATAAATTTATCCTAAGGGTGCAGGGTATATGAGGTTTGGGCATACTGAAGTTAACACTTTCTGGTTAGTATTACTATTATTATTAGTATGTAGTATTAGTATTATTATTATTATTAGCATAACTATTAATAGTTTTATTATCTTTTTATTTCTCGTTTTTACGGATGTTTACATTACATTTTCAAAACCTAAGTCTAACAAAAAATTTAACGAAACTTAAAAATGCGAACTATACGACACGTATTGATTTTTTAGCTTTTGCAATAAATTTGCCATTGGTGTTGAGATCTCGCAGGAGCAGAGTTCGGAAATGTGCTCTCTTAAAAACACAAACACAATTTTGCTTAGCACCGTGTGATGCCCTCAGCTGAGAACACAAGCACTGTGCAAACACAAACAAAGAAAAACACCGTGCCAGAGCTAGCTACAGCAACACAGCTCCGTGTTACGGAGACGAACGCTAGCACGAAACACACTTTCATTATACACCGAGCTCAGCACCTCTCATGTGTTTCACATTTGCTTCTCCGCACCGACAGCGAGAAAGCAGCGCGAAAATTAG
>OX451348.1:2256839-2327997 GCA_949629155.1 Myopa testacea | reverse complement strand
AGTTAAAATAAGTTTGTTGAAATTATGTAACCATCCGTAATTGAATCCACTGTACTGTAAGCGGAAAGTTAAGCATGGACGAAGAAGTGCAATGATGTGGGCAAGCTTTCCTGGTAGTGGGATTTTTCCTATCTATCGAATAGAAGGCGTGGTGGATCGATTTTCACAGACATATCGAATAGGAGGTGCCACTGAAATAGCAATTTCAACACGGTAGCTACCCGAAACATACCGCAAATTATGTTAAGGACTCTTGTAATTCTAAAGAGGTAATGGTGCGTGCTGACCGGCGCAGTCAACCGATCTAAATCCGATCGGAAACCTATTTTCAATACTAAAACGTTGCGTACATACTAGGCGCTTAAAAAATAAGAAGGATTAGGTGACTGCAGTAAAGGAAGAAGGGGGAAACATCCCAAACAGCAGCATTACAAAGCTAATTGAGTCAATACATCGAACTTGTTTAGCTGCATAAAAAATTATGGCTATTATACTAAATATTTGATTAAGTTGCTTAGGTTTTGCACATGATATTTTTAGTTATCTTTGGTTTTCTTTTCATATTTACCGTTATTGGAGAGAAAATTTGTTGTTGTTTTGGATATATAATAAAGACATATTAAGAAGTAAATAAATGTAATTTTCTTTGTTATAACTTAATGGTTAATAATGTTATGGAACTTTTTTCACTGTCACAGGAAATGTTGCTTGGGTTATGCACAATACTGTAAGTGGAATATTAAAGTCTGGTTGCAGTTTGTTAAAAATAAAAAAAAACAAAATTAAAAAATATTTTTCATAATTTAGAATTTCAGCTCGAAATATTCTTTGGTATTGTTTGTCTGGGTCAGAATATTAACTGGTGGTTAAGTTTCATCCATATGCTCTTTATTTCGGTTTTATATTTATTTGCTACATAATAGTAAAAAATTTTGCTAATCAAATATGTTTTATTTCTTTTATACATATATAATGCTTGAAATGAAAATTGTAAACCGATGTCACTAAAATCCTGAAAAAATCCAATATCTAAAAATAAAAACCAATATATACAAATAATTGTATTTACCATAAATTCGATCTACGACAATTCGAAAATACAATTTGGCCCGTTTAACCAACTTCACAGATAACAGTACCGGTAAGAGTTTGACATTTAAAAACAAAAACTAAAAACTTCAATATAATTTGCTAATTACTGGGTACAACGTAGTTTTGTATCATTTTATGTTTTTATTTTAATTACATATTCTAACACTCCTTTGCTTTACATGTACTACATATATCTGCGTCGTACGTATACATACATAAATTTTTAGATACTCGTATGTTCCAAGCATAATAAAAATGTTTGCTTAATTTTCTGACACATAATGTCAACAATGAAAAATCTACTAAATATAAATATACTAAATATAAAATTACCTTAACTACCTTAATATGTATTAGTTATAATGTATTATTTGATAAAATTTGAAAGTGACAAAAATTATTACATTCTTCAAACACGAATTTTTCGCATCAATACACTTATTCCAGGTTTTATGATAAAAATAATAGCCAAATTGTTTACAATTCAATACCGAAAAGCAGTTTGAAAGAAAACTTTTTTTGTGTTGATTGCAACCATTTGGCTTGTTTATTTATAACAGGTTTGTAATTTTTTACTTAGCAACATCTACAGCAGTTTTCTGTGTATTTTATTTATTTATTTTTTTTTTTGATTTTCCGAATTGGGTTAATGATGCCAAAAATGGGAGAGTTGTGGGGTTTTTTTAAGGAATACGCTAGCTTTTTCGGAAGCTTCAGAATTATTTTTATCTGTATGATAATTTTTTCGAAAAATCTTATTTGAAAATACTACAATGTAGGTCCGGCTGACGATTTTGTTTAGCTGTAACGCTTTGCTGTCTTGCCAACGTTATCAATAACTTTGCATATACAGATCAGAGAACTGCAACAAATACAGTCAAAGGAAGTTTCAAATCAATCGCTAAAATACGAATGCCAAGACAACACATTATGTATTCATTTTCATGTCCGACTGCCATTCGCACTCATTATGAAGCGAATAACGAAAACAATCGACACGACTGATCGAATACAGCCCAAAACCTCGAGCCTTTTCCGTTTGTTTATATTGCGTGTCGATTATTTCCGTTGTTCGGTTTAGAACGACTGTGAATCAAGTTAGTGCATTCATTTTACGAATACGAATGCGTGCCGAACGCAGGAATTCATTATTCGTGCGCAGATAATAACGATTGTATTTGTTGCAGTTCTCTCATATCATCGTCCAGTACCATGTGCGCGAACAACAAGAGGTTGGCTGAGAATTTTGTGGATCCATTTTGTGGAAAACTGGATCCACTCGAGATGTCACAGGAAGTGACCGTGTCCGTCCAGTTCGTTATCCAATGATTTTAAGTTTGGCATTAATTTTCTCAAAGAGTTAAGGACGTTTGTTTTCCAGAAATAGTAAGCACAAATTATCTACATAAGTGTTCCCGTTATTTTTTCAGATTTTATTTCAGATTTTTTTTTAAGAAAATTCTTTCGCCTAAACTGGGAAAAATTTACCACCCCCGCCCCTCCCATACGATTTTCCTTTTCACGTCCCTGTATATTATAAACATTTTTATACTTTTTTTATATTAATAAATAGAAAAATTTGAAATTTTAGTATATGAATTCTGCATCTATTTCTAACAAAAGTGTGGCTTGCCAATTTACAAACAAAAATTTGTTTGGGCAACTTTAATGTATATACCAACATATGTATTATATTATGGACGTATTTACGTATTGAAATATTTATGATCATTTTTATAAGTACATTTTTCCAGATCTTCAATTATTATTTAATTTATGTAATATATATTCTATATTTCTCTGTATGCTTGTATGAACATTATATGGTTGATTTTTTTGCAGCACCAAATGATTTGCTTTCTAAGATGAGATTTCTAATGGCTGGAGTGGCTAAAATTTCACAACTCTATAAAGTATCGAAAATTAAGTTTTATTTTAACTCAACCAAAGTTTTGAAGTAAGACACTGTTTTCTCCTTTCTTTCCTTTTGATTGGGCAGTTGTGAGAATATTTCGCCTTGCCTAAATTAGTTGATACATTTAATTTTAAAAAAATCGAAAAGATTTGATTTAAATCGAAAGATTCGATAACATTACGTGTCGAAGAAGTGCATGACAATCGCCGGTTGCACTCTGTTATTATTTGTTTATTGTGTCGTGTAATAATATATTACGTTGTTTTCTCACATGTTTTATGTTAATTGGTAAGTATTATTTTGTGCTATAATAATGTATATATGCATAACAAATAAAAACAAATGCCTGACATCGAATGACAAATAATTCGATGGGGAAATAATTAATTCCCTCTGGTCCATAAGTGAAGTTTTTATAAAATACTTGAATTTTATTTTTAATCGTAATAATTATGATGTTTACTTATATATTTGGCTTTTATTCACAGAACTGGCTAGAATAAGGTGCAGGGAGTTCCATTTACGAGATGCTGCGGTTTTTAATGGCAGACAACAGTGATGGAGCTAGAATTGGATGAAGAAGATTAGCAGTTCATAACTCAAGATGTTGAAAATGGAACCACTATAGTCGAAATAGAACATTCTATTCAGGGAACCCATCAAAGTGTTACTCCAGCTAGCATTTCGCGTCGGACTTCGAAAGATGTCCCTAATTTGCGATGACGAAAGAATTCTTATACAATGTTTCTCTTTGTTCCAGAACCAAAAGAATTTGCTTCGCAGAATATCATAATTAGTAAATAATATTGTATAGTAATTTTATTTCATAACTTTGTATTATATCAGTTAATATTTTGATATAAAACACCAATAAATAAAAGACATTGCATAATAAGTCTAAACAGAATTTGCATTACCTTTATAGTCCAGTGGGAAAAATATATGGGAAAAATCCCATACCTTACGGTTTTTATTTATTTTACGTCTAAACAAACTAAAATAAACAGTTTCTTACTAATATTTACTCTTAGAAACCTTATCGTTCTGTGAGTGTTTTTTTTTTTTTTTTTTTTTTTAATGAGGTAGGAAATGCTTTTACGCACACCAGTGTCCCTGCTTGCACCAGGTCCGCCGATAGTGTGGGACTCCCTTGCTGCAGACTACCCACTAAAACCGTCCTCTTTCCTTGGGGGAATAGTCGAAGCAGACCAGAACGAGTAGGTCCCTTTTCGCCCCCACGTCCCTTGGTCACTGCAGTCGGCCGAACGAGTCGAGCTCCCGCTTCATGACCAGGTCCCTTGTCAACGCAAGTGCGTTCTTAAACCACGAATCCCAGCGTCGAACACCGTCGTTACGACCGTTCACACTGAGTCTTCTGGCTGCCAGCGCCGGGCAATGGTTCACTATGTGATCCGCCGACTCTTCATCTTCTAAGCACAGCCTGCAGACGCCATCCTCCGCAATACCCATCTTATGGAGATGATATCTGAAATTGCCGTGCCCCGTGATCAAAGAGATTAGCCAGCTAAGACTGTCTCTTCTGTATCCGAGTAGTAGTCTAGCCTCCGAACGGCTGCGAAGCGGTTTGATAATAACCATCCTCGCCTGACGACACGTGGTGAAGTTCCTCCACCTTCGTGCATGTTCAGAGTACAGCCACTCGTCCATCGAGGCCCTTACCTTCCCGTCGCTAAGAGCGATTCTCGGCTCAGGCCCGCAAAAACAGTCAGCAGCCCCCTCCTTAGCAAGAGCGTCCGCTTTCTCGTTCTGTTCTGTGCCTATGTGCCCTTTGACCCAACAGAGTGTTACCTTGTTGTATTGGGCACACTCATTGAGCTTCTGGACAGCCTCCAGCACCAGTCTGGAATTGACGTTCGTCCGCGCCATACTCTTAATCACCGCCTGGTTATCCAGTGCTAGCAGGATACTGCTATTCCGCACCTGATCGCCAATTAGATGGTCCAGAGCATGAATCAGGGCCAGTAGTTCGGCCTGATATACGGACACGTACTTCCCTAGATGGAGCTTACAGCCGAGGTTCAACTACGAAGAGAAGACCCCTGCACCTGCCCTTCCATCCATCAATGACCCATCCGTGAAGATGCTTAGGTCATGCTTACTGCACTCATCGTGCAGTCGGCCGTCTGCGATCAGAGTGTCGTGCCACCTATCGATGATTCGCACCCAGCACATACCATCCACAGGCATGCAGACATCGCTGACCTTTGCACGGACAATGTCCACAAGGCGACCATGTCCTGCCGCTGGTAAGTCAGCACCACGCCATACAGCGTTCCTATGCATTCGCATTGCCGCCAGCGCCGCCGTCCTCTTAATGAATAAGTCCAACGGTAGCAGCCCGAGTATCGCCTCCAGCGCGAAGGTCGGGGTGGTGCGCATGGCACCACTGATGGCTATGCATGCCAGACGTTGGACCCTATCCAGTTCGGCCTTCATCGTTATCTGATCTGCTTTATGCCACCAGACAACTGAGCCATACGTCAAACAGGGTCTAACCATAGCAGTGTAGATCCAGTGTGCCTTGTTTGGAGATAAGCCCCATCGAAGGCTACACAATCTTCTGCACTGAAAGAGCACAGTCTTTGCCTTCCTAGTCCTCTCCAGCACATGCTCCTTCCAGGTAAGTTTGCTATCTAGGATTACTCCTAGGTACTTAACCCTTCGGGAGATGTTGATTTCGGATCCGAAAATCCTTAGAGGACTCCAGTTCGAAATTTTCCTCTTCCTTGTAAAGAGGATCATATCCGTCTTAGTAGCATTGATGGTGAGGCCCTGCTCTCTACACCATCCCTCTACAGTGGAGAGCGCCCCATGCATTACGTCCCGCATGGTGTCAATATATTTCCCTCTCACCATCACCGCTATATTATGTATGCACCTTGAGTCCAGCCTATGAAGCAGGGAGTCAACAGTGATGTTCCAAAGGATTGGTGATAACACCCCTCCCTGTGGACATCCCCTCGTCACTATCGCTCTTAGCCTATGACTCCCACATTGCAGATTTACCGCCCTGTGGCGCAGCATGAATTCAATCCAGTTAGTAACGACTGGGTTGAGCCCACGGGCCTCCAGGGCTAGTTTCAATCTTCCAAAACAGATCTTATCGAAAGCACCCTCTATGTCCATAAAAATGGTCATAGCGATGCCTCCGTTCATCAGTTCCTTTTCCGCCACACCGACCAGGTCGAGGAGGGCGGTCTCCGTAGATCTCCCCGCTCTATATGCGTGCTGAAATCTACTTAGAGGACGTTCCACAAATACTGTTCCTTCTAGATAGTCCACCACCACCCTCTCCATTGTCTTTAAGACGAAAGAGGTGAGGCAGACCGGTCTAAAGGATTTGGCCTCCGTGTAGTCCTTTTTTCCTGGTTTTGGTAGGAATACCACTCTTCCCTCCCTCCAAACACCAGGCACATAACCCATTGCCAGACATGCCACGAATACTCCCCGCAATCGCTCGAGCAGCTGCTCCTGACCCCACTGAAGCAAAGCAGGGAATATCCCGTCCGGTCCCGGAGTCTTAAACGGGGAGAACTTCATCATCGCACTCCTTATCCCGTTCCTCGTCACTATCCCTTCCGCCTCGGTCCTCTCCGACCTGTGATACCATCTACGCACAGACGGCCAGGCCGCAGTGTGTACGATGCTCCCGGGAAAGTGTCTGTCTACCATCTCTTGAGTAGACTTTTCCAGTGTCTCCAGCAGGACTCCATCTTTGTTTCGGATGAGTCCCATTTTGGACCCTGGATCCTTTGATATCAGCTTCTGTAGTTTGCATACATCAGAGATATCCTTCGCATTGGTGCAGAAGTCCCTCCACGTCTGCCTTTTCCTCTTGCGAAGGGTCTTCTTCAACCGTTTCTTCTTCTCCTTGTAATCAGTCCAAGCCACTGTGTCTTTGTGCCTCATGTACCGATTAAAGGCCATTCTCGTCTCCCTCTTCATGGATTCCAGTTCTTCGTTCCACCAGGGAACAGAGTCCTCTTCCTCCACCACGGTCCGAGGGCACGCTCTTTCATACGCAGAGATCATGGCAGAGTTTAACCTCCTCACCTCGATTTCCACTTCTGTCGTGTTCCTGGGCATTCTGTTCACCTCAGGCATAGATCCCTTCAGAAGTTCCCGGTACAAATGACCATCCGTGTTCCTTGGGATCCTTATTAACCTGCTTCCTCGCCGCCGTCTCAGTCCATACGAGACATCGAACCGAATGGCCCGGTGGTCAGACATGGTTAGCCTGTCCCAGACCCTCCAGTGCGATAGTCTATCTAATATTCCGAGACTTGCCAGGGTTAGGTCAATAACCTCACTTCTTATCGAGTTTACAAAAGTTGGTTCAGACCCCCTGTTTACGATTTGCAGGTTAAATTTACTCACAAATTCGAGAATATTCTCGCCTCTGCTGTTATCATCGGAGCTGCCCCACACTGTACTGTGAGCATTAGCATCGCAACCTATAATCACATTCTCTCCCCTATCCACACCGTATCTCACCAGTCTCTCCACCTCCAGAGGCGGTGGCGGCTCTGATGAGTCGTATGGCAGGTAGGCAGATGCGATCAGAAAGGAGCCGTTCCCGCTACCGATCCTCACGACCGTTAGGTCCTGAGAACACAGATGAGTCATGAGTATCGCTTGGACACCCCGTCTCACCAATACACAGGTCCGCTTCTTTCCCTCACCTAGCGACAAAAAGAGGCTAGTCTCTTTACAAGATAGTCCCTTAATATTACCATGGAGTATCCAGGGTTCCTGTACCAAGGCTATGTCCAGCTTATCTTCCTCAAAGTGTCGCATCATCATTGCTGAAGCTGCTCTACTGTGGTGAATGTTCAGCTGACACACCCGCAAAGTTTGTCCGCGCAGGCCCACCTCCCGCCCCGGTGTTACATTCCCGAAGGAGTGAGTCACCGTCCCCGCGGACTCGGTATTCGCTTCAGGCTGGATCCCTCTGGAATATGACGACAGCTTGATCAAGACCACAGTTGAGTTTCCCCCCCGCGGCCTTGATGGCCTCTTCCTTTGGGCACCAGACCGTCAGCCTAGTCCCGACCTTCGCCCCTTCGTCGAACTTATCCGCGAAGGTAACCCTCCATTTGGAGGTATCCCTTACGCAGCCGTTCTGGCGTTGAAGCCTCTTGAGGATGGTTTCCTTGGTCTCGGTAGCTCCGTGGACCACCAACACCATCCTCCTCTCATCCTTCAAAGCGTAAAGCCTATCCGGACGCAGTCTGGCCCCCTGCCAGAGACCACCCAGCTTCTCAGAAGCCTTGAACAGCAATTCCCTTGACTGCCGATTCTTGCACCTAATGGCAATGAATCCACTGTCCAGGTAGGCGTTCCCAACGAACCCGATGTCCCCTCCACCGTCCAGAGAGTCCAGCGCCTTCAGCAGGGAGGCCTTGAAGATTGCCAGATGGCTTTCCTCCAATGGCCCCCCGCCGGAGAGGTCCGCTATGCCGGCAAGGAGATCACCCCCCGCGACCCCCGCGAAAGACCTCCGTTTGGCCTCGGGCCCGCTGCTGTGTGTTGACGAGCTTTGGCCAGCTGGGGCGGAGGCGCCACCCTGCAGCACTGACTTTGTGGCTTCCACCCCACCTGCAGTACTCTGCTGACGTCCGGCTTCCAGCTTCTCTGGCATCGAGGTCGCTGAGGTGTCACCTCTGAACCTCTTGCCCGGCATGCCTTCTTCCGGACTGGTCCCACACGAGGAAAGCTCGCTAAGCCGAGAAGTCAGCTTAGATATGGATCTCTCCAATGCTTTCTTCGTCTTCTGCCGCTTCCGCTTACTCCTCTGCTTATCCCTCTTGCGAGAGATCGCTGAGGCGACCACTTCTGCGACTCGTTCTTCCGGTTTTCCGCTGCGTCTGACTAATCCCTTGGAGGACACCTTGGGATCCGTCTCGTCGCCGCTTCCATCCGGACTCGACATGGTTGCCCTGACGTCCCTTGGAACTAAACCCATGAACGGTTCCGTTCCGCTAGGAGTCCCGGCACCCCGTTGACGACAGAGTCGTCCAGCTGACTGGATTTTCAGCCGGGGGGTAAGTTCTGCGACCTCTTTCGAGGTATCAGATACACCTCCCGTTGGTGTCCCACACCCAGTCGGAGCTAATCCCTCATCGGGTTCCGCCTCAACCGGGGCCTCCAATCCAGCCCTTTCCCTCCCTTCGTACAACGTCTGTTTTGTTTTTGTTCTGTTGTCCGTTTTGAGTCCCACGAGTAATGGGGAATAGAGGTCCACCCGCACAGAGCCCCTTGTGCAGGCAAGGCTGTTTAATCCGGTGGGCGCCAGGTAACCGGATACTCCGTTCGCGACTGGGCTATTTATTTGGGCCCCCAGCCAGGTTGATTATCGGCACGGGTCGTCTAACACCTTAATCCAGCCCAGGGACAAAAAGGAGGAAGGATGGGACGGAAACATGGGTACAGGCAACGGGAGGATACAGGGAATAGAGGGAGGAATCGCCGCTTCTGTCTGCCCAGGAGGTCTCAGTTATCCCTTACAACCGAGACGACCTGGTTACCAGGGATCACCGCGTGGAGGTAGAAGTCGACTTGCCCACCCAGGAGAGTTACGGAGGGACGTCCTGTAGTCCCGTTTTCCCCCAAGCCTGAGCGGACCATGACCCCCTTCTGTGAGTGTTAGCAAAATAGCTGTTAATGTTTCATAGTCTGGCGAAAACTTCAAAAGCTCTCTTCTTGACCACTTTTTTAATTACGTCTTGACAAGGAAAAAAAAAAATGTCATTAATAGCTTATCTTTTGCTGTGCTGTTGTATTGTTTTTCATTGTTTAAAGTAAATTGAAAATAAGCATATACCATAAATAAAATATAACATAATATAATATAACAAAACATAAATATATGTATAAATAAAATTAAATTATAAATTTAAATGAAGTCAGTTTGTTTATTACCACCTTTAAATTCAGCTGCTCTCTACGATGTCAAATGATGGGGCAGAGTTCCCATAGCCAGCGTTAGCTTCTAAACAATTTCATCAATATTTTTGTCTGTTGTTGAGATGCTCGAGCATCCGGCACGCTCTTCGTCGTTCACATCTTCGCGGCCATCTGAGAACATTTTGTACCACCGATAAACGTTGCTTTGGTCCAAGGTAGCTTAACCATATACCACATTCAACATTCGGAATACGTCCGCGCACTTAATTTTGTTTTTCACACAAAATTTGATACAGATTTTTTGATGTATTTTATGGAATAGGCAAAAATCGAAGACGTGCCTAAACATGTCCAAACATGTAGCTGTCAAAAATTAACTGAACATTCATAGTGGCCGAACTTGTCAGCATAAGTGACGGACATGAGTACCAACATAACGCCATAAAAAAATTTTGTTGCTAAGTAAGACCACATTTAAAATCGGTAAAAATTATCCAACGAAAGCTTTCTCATGAAATTTGAATTTTAAAAAAAAATTCTCTTCTTTACTTGTGTATTCAGACGAAATTAATCAGCGGATTTTCGATGTCTCAATGTTGGTTATCATTACAAATGTTAAACTTTGTGAATTCATCAACGATACAGCAATTGTTCCATTAGGGTTACCTAGAGAGATTATAGAGAAACGTAGTTTCGTAATTTTCTTTGGCACCTTTATCAGAAACATTGTTCTTTCACATTGGATTCCCATTTGGATAGCTTGATTTCTTTGAAAGCCTCAGTTGGAAACAAAACTCGTTAACTGTCCACAATTTATTATTGTCCCATTCAGATATTCCATTCATGTACATCTATTCTATTGCTAATTCATGATTTTGAGCCATTTTTTCAGGTCATTCAAAACTATCAAATCCTGTAAGTAGGCTTAGGTAATAGAATGTATTTATTTATACTCATGTTATTGCTTGAGTCTTTTTTAATTTTGCTATTTTTTGGATTTGCAAATTTGCGCTGAAGGAAAGCTTTGTTATTTTTTGAAGATGCATCGCATGCAAAAACGTTCAACGTTTATATATGTATATGTATATTAATATGTACGAGTATTTATAATTGATAAAAAGTAACCTAATAATTATTTCTATATTTACATAATTGTGTTTGAATTTGTTTTTAATTTGTTGATTGTTAATTTCTTGTTGTTTCGCTTTGATTTAATTTTTATTTTGGTTTGTTCTTTGTCTAATTTTGTATGTTTCAGTTGCGTGTTATTCGTGCCTTCCGCTCAACCTTAGAGGACCTGAATGAGCGCCGTTCGGTGCACAGTTTACATAACTTGCGTAATTCGCGAAGTGGAATTATTCCCGGGTATCCGATATACAATATAAATTATCGAAACCCCAACTACCAGCAACGGACGCAGCAGCCAAAACATGGTGATAGCATGACGACTGGGGCTTCTCCGATGGCGTTATTTTCCGAGATTTCATACATCGACGAGGATCCGCAGCAGCAAAGCACTGTGTCTCGCCGTGCTGCCTCCGGAGACAATGGCCATCCGCGATCGCAAACTGAATTCACTGATATGGCAGGGAGCCATCAGAAAAAGCAAAACCTTGAGACAGAAACACGAATTTAGAATTCAAACAATAACAACAAAAAAGTATTTTCAGCGGCGGGCGCAAGAACTTTGGTTTTACTCGCAGCTTAGCTTTTTTTCGCACAAATTCTGATTCATCGCTCGTGGTGTCAACACAACCATACAAAATCAGACATCACAGTAATGCTTGAAATATATCTTGACTTTAATTTAAAAAAAAGAAAATTCGCAAAAGCAAAGCATTTAAAAAGCTTAACGCTGCACAATTTACAAATGACAGTGACAAAGTGTAGGTTTTAAACTTACAATAACATATTAATAATGTTCAATAAGCTTACTAAAACGAACAAGTCTCTATCATAAGACTTCGAATGGAAAAAGATACAAAAATACGAGAGCCACTGCCCTATACTTAAAATAAGATTAACTGCAATCACTTTGCGTTGTAAGTATAAACGTTTAGTAACGGTCACGCAAAGTGAAAAGAGAGTAAAAAATAAATAGCAATTAACAAATAAAACGTGTCCAAATAAATATGGCACACTTTACGATAATCAGTTATGAATAGTGATTCTTCTGGAATTCCGGAATTTAACTCCATTCTGATTACAATTTATCTTTTATCTTCTTTTTATACGTAATTTGTAGAAAAGATTTCTACAAACGCATGCAAGCCAAACAAATTCTTTATACGAATTAGAATATTATGTGTATATACCATGAAAAAGAACCATTAATGGTAATTAAACTTGTCGTCTCTTCCATTCGCTTCAATGAAATCATTAATTAATTTTTCAAAGTTTTAATCGATAATTAGAATTAACAAAGAAATAACACTTCGTTGAATAGATTTCTTACATTATTTTTACACCGACCTTAAATGGCTGATTTCGGCCAAAAGCTACAAATGTTGCGGTTTCCTATACAAATTAACAAATAATCTCATTATCGAAATCATGCCATTATGGCCAAATGAGATGGTTTCGTTTTAAGCACAGTCTCCTCCCAATTCACCTCTAACAAATTTATTCATCATGCGAAATGTCAGCTGATATTTTATTTTTTATAATTAAAGGAAGTAGTGTTGAGAAAACTAAAAAGAAGTTAAAACGCGAAGCTGCCAAATCTTCTTCCAAGTGAATTGTTGGCAAAGAGCATTGACCGAAAAAGTAGCCACTACATTTTTTTACCGCCATTTGAAACATATAGAATTTTTTTTGCCTGCATTTTTCTACACATTAATTTAATTAAAAACTCAAGATCTAACCGCTAAGTCAAAAGTATTTCCCCAAAGGCAATGTAAACAGTTTTAAATGGGTCATTAAAAATTGACATTTAGGGTCGGTGTAAACGTAGTATTAACTTTTATAGTAGCGGACATAAAAATGTATTTTTAACACTAAGAGTTTTACCTCTGAATGTATTAATAAAAACTTTTTGGAAATAACAATGTACGTGCATTAGTTACGTGAAATAGATTATGATATGAAAATAATTTATAGGTTTTGTTTGATTGACCACCTGTTTGTTTGAGGTGGTCAAATGTATTTTTGAATTTTTTCCGTTCAATAGCATTTAATATATACTTTTATAACACTTTTATTATTATCAGTAAAAAATGAGCTAACATTGTACACTTTTTTATTTTTATACCTGTTCTAATGAGGTCAGGTCAAAATAAGTCATCCAAACTTTTTAATGTTTCCGCTTTCGCGTAATTTCGTTATACCAGGTTTTTTGTATGATGCAGCTTCTTGAAAATTGCATTGGTCTATTTTTGGAAGTTTTTAAACTATATATCTCTGCCACTTTTAAGAAATTCGTTTTCTGCTACAGGATTGGAAGCTAAATTCTGTGCCTATGGTTAAAGTCTACAGTGTCTGATCAAGGGTTTTTTTGGGAAATAGGGTTTCCATATTGACATCATTGATATATTTCTATATTTACAAATGTAGCAAGAACTAAATCTGAGGATTTTTGATACCGGGAACTACTATTTGCTGTGCAGTTTTCACCCTTTACACGCGAATGATCCATGTAACCAGGTATGAATTTTCGATACAAATTTTTTAATTTTGACTGCCTGATTTACTGAGTCTGTATTACTGTACACCGAATAGTCTTCAATAGTCCCTTTTCTCTTCTCGAATTTCTTTTTGAATTTCCATAGCTTCTCATATGGTAAGTAGAGGGAGGCAGCAGCAAGGAATATCTCATCTTCTCCACCACCACAACGTCAGCTGATTAAGGAGCTGCAGAAGAGTTAAGATAGCTTCTTTTAATATTTTTGCATGGCCTGGGTGGTCCGGTATCAGTGTTTTAGAATATTTAAAACAATGTGTTGTTACCGTCCTGTAGAATGCTACAGGACAATATGCAATGGTCGAGAAAGCATCTCAAGATATGTCGCAGTTGCAGCACAGAAAGCACAGAAACAATGAAGAGATAGTGAAGACTCACTAAATAGAAGTCCTAAACTTATCCAATTCAGTCTGTAAGGTATAAAAACTGCAGGTCCTTCTTCAATAGAACTATAAAACATAAAGAGTCAATCCAAACTCGCTGAACAGCCAATCTCGCTTATTTACAGCACTGTTGGATTAAGTCTCCCAAATATAATACGCAGTATCTAGTAGAAAATAATGTATGCATGTGTGTATATCGATGGGCAAGTCGAGTTTATAAGACTCTAATATTAAATAAGAGGTGAGAATAAGGTGAGAAACCCCCTCAGTATTCTTAAGTTATTTTTTGCGAGGTAAAGGCAGATTCGGATTACATCCTCCGATTAGGAGCTTTCCCTGCCTGAGCCCCAGAGTTCCGTTCCAGTAGGATTTCCTACTGGCTGCTTCCTGCCTTCTGCTCTCCTCCATGTACGTGTGCAGGCCCCGCAATATAGTTTTAGCCCTACAAATAGGTTACTTGCACCTTTTCTCGCCAGCTCATCTGCCAATCACCCAAAGCAGTTTCAGTTTGTTCTCCCTACCCAGACTATTAAGTTTTCCTGGGCATTCCCACACCAATTTTGATGTTATTTCATAGGATGTTAGTGCCTTAATAGCTGCTTGACTGTGTGACATTATGACAATACTCTGGCCTCTGACTTTGCGACTCAGGTTCAGTTCCGCACAAATAATTATATGCCAGCACCTCTGCCTGGAAGATGTTGTGTTCCCCATAGGTTCCCAGTGCATTGCGCGAGGTCCCTGCCCTCAAACCTGCACGTATCTTAGAGCCATCCTTGTACCATTTTTGGGTGTGCGCCCCTATGTGGTACCTGAAGCAATCTGTGCTCCATTGCTTTTTATTGCTGAGTATTACCTCAAAACTGTGCCACACAGTGATTCCTCGAACTCTGGCCATTATTATGTTATCAATGTCATCAGCATACCCTATACACTCGATGCCGTTGCTTGTAAGAGTGTTGAGGCGTTCATCCACCACAAAGCTCCACAGTAGGGGGTGACAGAACCCCTCCCTGTGGACATCCCCTTGTCGTGAGTACTGTAGTGGTTGAATCAACCATTCTGGTTTCAACTGACCTTGTATGGAGCATTGCTCCAATCCACTTGCAGATTATTGCGTCAGGTCTCTTTTTCCCAGGGCTTCTAACACCGCTTCATGAATGTCTGTCAAAGGCGCCTTTAATGTCGAGGAATACGCAAACCACAGTTTCTTTCTTCTCCAGGTCTTCTTGGATGTTCCCCATCAGCTGGTATAAAGCGAAGTCAGTCGATCTTCCCTTTCTGTACGATTGCTGGCTTGGGTGAAGTTGTGCTTCTTTCGGGGTAATTTCCTGATCTGGTTGTCAATAACTTTCTCCATTGCTTTAAGCATAAAGGAAGTTAGGTTAATTGGTCTAAATGATTTGGGTGAAGTGTAATCTTTCCTCCCCGCTTTGGGTATGAACAAGATCACTGCTCTCCTCCACGGGCGTGGAATATACCCCAATGCTAGACTGCTTCTAAATATTCTAACCATGTGCTTCAGGAGTTCCTGCTTACCCTCTTGTAGTAGAGCAGGGATTGTACCATCCACACCTGGTTATTTAAAAGGAGCGAATGAGCCTACTGCCCAGTCGACCTTTTCCCTCGTGCATATATTGGAGGCTGTTCTCCAATCTTCCTTCCTAGTTCTACTCGTTACTTCTGTCCTCTATATACCTACTAGCCGAGGAGTGCCGTTCAGCTCTATCCTGGTCTCAACCGCCACTAGGTCTCTGCTTAGAAATTCTGAAATACAAATCTGATTAATATTTTTACCTAAAAGGATACATGCACGAGGTTTCTCGTGTCTTGAGTCATATATTACCTTCCTTGCTATGCAGACCTCGAATCTGCCTCCTGTACACCCAGGGCTCCTGTACTAACGTGCTGACTCCGAGTGCCATGACGGCGAATCTTCTTGCAATAACGGCAGATGCCGCTTTTGCGTGATGGAGGTTCACCTGCCCTATCCTGTGCATGGCCTCTCCTCCTCTGCCAGTATATATAATGACGGTTGCCCCTTATTTTAGGGTGTGTCCACCTCCATTATTAAGATGTCTTCTTCTTCGCTGAGCGTCACTGAGCTGTCCACCACAAGACTAGCGTGGTCTTTCTTCTCCAGCAGTTCCTGGGAGTCGGGTATTTCCCGACCTTTCTCCTCAATCGTAAAGCTGGAGGGGATCAGTGGTTCCGTCGGCTCATCCGACCCTGCTTCTCTAACAGTTGCAGATTTGCCTGCTTCTTTTACAGGCCCGGGCTCCGAGATAATTTTGGTGGTACTCACTTTGACCTGCCCGAACCTGAACTTCATGTATCCACGCGATTTAATTGCTTCTAGAAAGCGTCGTCGATGGATGTAGTCATCAGGCGTCCAGTTTCTTCCTCCATGCAAGGTAGGATTTTCTCCTCAGAGAAAATTTGGGCCTGGATGAGTGCTAGGAGTTTATTCTGGTCTTGCCCAGCGCTCCTAGGTAGGAAGATGGTGACGTTATGCGCCTTGGGTACCTCGTCCCCATGACGCGTCATCAAGTCCACACCTTTCCACTGATCCATCTTCGATGCCTTCTCCTGCAGCCAGATCGCTGTCTGGTCATTCTGCAATGAACCAGGAAGTTCATACCCTGGTTTGAAGTTGACTCCATCGAAGACTAGCTCGGAAGTCCAGCCCTTAGCTATCTCACTGATGGATTCCTCCAGAGCAGTGAGGTCTTCAGGGGCCAGCATTACTTTGGGGTATTCCCTGGGAAGGACAGCTGCGCGAATGGATTTCACTGCAGCTGCATAGCTTCCTGACAGGTTTTGTTTCCCCCTTGCTGAAGGCACCGCTGCGGTGGTGTTCGCCGTATTGGGTCTGCCCATCCTAGGTTTCTTGGCCGGACTAAAGGGAGGAGTGACCTCCGTTCCACCTCTCTTCCGGGCCTCTGGTAGTCGCCACTGGTTTCTTGCGCTCCCCAGCCTTCATCCGGAGTTCTTGTGACGCGAGTCCACTAAGCAGGTATCGCAGTTATCACTTAGCACCCCTCAGCCCCTTCCGAAGAGGGTCATCCAGGCCCCCAGGTTTCCCTAGGAGTGGGAAAGCTTTCCTTGTTGCTTCAGCCACGGCGTTGTTAGCCACCGTAACGTTCGCAGTGCTGGCTTCCCCTTCCTTATCTCCAATGTTTTTTGCGGTAATCTTGCTAGATTTTCGTAGCACCCACCACAAACTTCCTGGAAGGAAGTTTTAGCCGTATTTCTCATGGGTATTCCCGTGGCTCCTCTCTGCAGTGCTTGCCTGCTAGTGGAGGGTAGGTCATCGAGGATGGCTTGCTCCAGACGATCAGCGGCTTGACTCGCGGTGCAGTCCCTCAAGTGAAGTGTTTTGTTGGTTTTTTTTTGTTTTTTCCCATACAAGAATTTTTCTGCGGATAATGGGTGGTCCATCTGCACAGAGATTCGCTGTATGCAGATAAGGCTTAGTAGTCCATAGGCCATTATGGATATTTTGATGGTTCGGCTAAGAAAATAACATAAACAATCCCTATTTAAAACATTTTCAGTATCCCACCGTTCTCCACCCGTTTATTCTCATCATGATTTTAATTTTTTACTTTTTATTCTGAGAAATATTCATAATCAGAAAGTATCGAAAATGTCAATGCAAATGTCGAGATTGAAATAATTGTATTAATATAGTAATATATCTATTGTACATACAATAGATGTGGTCGCTAACTTTCCAACCACTTGAAATACACATAGCAAAAAGCAATTAAATAAATATTTTCCAACAACAACGCTACGCATATTCAGAACAACAACAACAATCTCAAGTGTACCACAAAGGATACACACGCGGGCAGAGAGGCACGTACCACACTAACAACAGTCAGCACGCCGAGCTATGTATGTATGTCCGTCTGTCAATCTGTCCGTCTGTCTATCTGTCCGTGTATCTGTATGTATGTACATATGACCCTCTGTCTATTTGTCTATCTGTTCGTCTGTATGTATGTATATCCGTTCGTCTGTATGTATTTATGTATGTCCGTCCATCTGTCTATACGTCTGTGTGTATGTCCGTATTGCCAGCGTCCACTTTCCTCCCTCTTTCCAGCGCACCAGTTTACGGGGCAGCACGCGAAGCGTTCTCTCTCTCACTCACTCTCACACAATCCTTCCCACTCTAACACAAAGCCCTATAAACGCACCTCACGCAGGCAACCACATGAGTCACACACACAATCCGCACGCTCCGCCTGAACAGCTTCACCTGACGACATCTGTTCTGCTCTTCACACCTCCGTGAGTGTTCCTAGGCTTCCTAACTTTTCCATCACTTAATGCGATGGAAAACTTCTTGGTTCGGGCCCACAACAATCTCTATCTGAGCCCTCCTCAGGAAGGGACTCTGCTCACATTTTGCTACGAGCCGACGTGCCCTCTCACCCAGTTTTGTATTACCTTGTTCTGTAGAGCACAATCATTTGTTCCGGACAGCTTCCAGTAACATTTTTTTTTTGTTTTGCCAGGACGAAGTTAACAATCTTTCTGGTTAACATTTCCAAACCTCTAAGAAATCGTCAAAACCGAGACATCTCTTAACATCTCAATGTAGGTTTTCTATTAAAGTTTACTTAAAATTCAAACAAATAATAAATAATAATGTTGTGTTGTTGGTTTCCCTGCCACTAACTCACCCCATCATTTTGTAATAGCCTGCTTTAGCTTGTAACAATGAGACAATTAAATTCGTCATAAAATTCACTGTTTCCGTTTTTAATCTATTCGAGAAATATGTGAGTTTTCGTGAGTGGTTCGACAAATCCACTGAGAATCTGTCTGTTGAATAGAAAGAACAATACCTTATTTTTAAACTTATGTTTTAGTTAATAGGTTAATAGGTTCTGTATCTCAATAAGAATTTTCAATATACTGAAAATACACTTATTATTCGATGTTCCTCGATGAGAATGCAGGTCAATTTACATTCCTGGCTGTATGCCGAACCCTGGACCTTTAGGATCTGCGGTCAGGGACGTAGATCCTCCCGTTGGCTCACTTGCAAAGCTTCCGTTCCGTTGCCACCAGGTTGTCATTAAAAACATCTACATAATAATCATTCACATTCTCTCTACTCTCTTCTCATTTGTTTGATAACTTCTTGGCAATTTCGTGTTATTTGCTTCTCATTGCCATTGCTTTGTTTTTGTATAAATACAAGTCGGTTTTGCTTATTTTCCTTCATAAATGATTATGCGTAAGAAGAGTTTCGATGTAATATTGTATTCAAGGGAGGTGTGAATGAATCGATTGATCGATTTGTAGATAAAAGCAGGGGTTGAGGGAACAAGGCAATTTTACTTCCTTTTGGTTCCTTTACAATAAAAAATCAGATGCTTACGTCTATTTTTTTCGCTTTATTATTTTTCCGTTATGAAAGGTTCTTTGTTACAACTGTTGTTAGACCATGAAGCCGTAGAAGCCACCTCACCTCACGCCCTTCAACCTCTCTTACTCCCATAAGAGTTAAACCCAAAACCCAGGAAAAAGTTTGAGTGCATTAACTGTGAAGAACAGCTTTATATTTGATACGGATAGTTTCATTTTGATACCGCAAGAGTGTTCTTTCCTAACAAATCCATCTGAAAAATTTTTCGAAATTAATTTTTAAATTTATGAAAGTATTTTTGATAAAGATAAAGATAAGAATAATTATCATTAACAAAATTACTAAAGCAACAATGTGATAGGGATAATAGTGAGCAAAAAAAAAAATAAAAATAAACTTGTATTCTGTGATAAAAGTTACTAAAGTAATAACGAGACAAGAAAAAAAGAGAGATAAAATAAACTTGTACTCTGTCACAAAAGTTACTAAAATAGTAACGCGACAAGGACAATAGTGAAAGCAAAAAATTGTACTCTGTTACAAAAGTTACTAAAGTAATAACGCGACAAGTACAAAAGAGAAAAAAAAAACCTGGTGAGGAAAGAGTCCCCCAAGTAACTTTCACAAGTAAACGGAAAGTGTAGTGCACTAGAAACTCCGCTCACCACAACAAAAAAGAGGAAGAAGAAACAAACAACGCAACATTCGACCCAACCAGAGGCTTCACCCATCAGAAGTTGAATAAACTCCACGCGCAAGGAAACCATCATCCAAGATGACCAAAATTGAATTTCTATTCTAAGCGAATACGAAATGACTGCCCTAATTCAAGGCAGGTCAACAGTAGAGCAATTTTATCAAAAAGTCGACTCCCATCTGTCACTGATTTTAAACAAATTAGGCTGCTTAGAAGTCAGCAGAGAATCCCTTCAGATTCTCTCATCATTCGAAGACTAAATGTGAATTTCCAAACCTATTAGGAATAAAAGAACCAGCTGATTTATTGCAAGCATTACATCTATGCCTAAAGCTGGAAAACCAGAATTTCCGAACCAACTATGCAAAGCTAAATTGTAAATGTAAATATTGTAAATGTAAAATAAATAAAAAATGTTCTAGAAATTGTAAATACTTCTTAGTCCTATATTTAAATAACGATTTCCATCAAATCCAGCTCAAGGGACAAGACAAGAAAAAGACAGAATTCGCGATCAACAGCTCTAACAATCGCTTCTCATTTGGCTTAAGAAATGCGCCATCAATCTTCTAACGTACACTTGATAGTTTACGCAAATATATCGCCAAGATATGCTACGAATACGTTTATTCAAAAAGTATCGCGAAAATATTTCCGCGGGTTACGTATATTCGATTTTTAATTTTTTTGTGGCGTTGTGTTGGTACTCATGTTCCTCACTTATGCTGACAAGTTCGGTCACTGTTGAATGTTCAGTTAATTTTTGACAGCTATTTGCTCGTCTTCGATTTTTGCCTATTCCATAAAATGAATCAAAAAAAATTCGTATCAAATTTTTGTGTGAAAAACAAAATTAAGTGCGCGGACGCATTCCGAATGTTGACTGTGGCATATGATGAACCTTGGACCAAAGCAACGTTAATCGGTGGTACAAAATGTTCTCAGAAGGCCGGGAAGATGTGAACAACGAAGAACTTTCCGGACGCCCGAGCACGTCAACAGAGGCCCATGAAAGGACGACGCTACTCTGTGTTTGAGGAGATGAAGACGGCATCGAAGGAGGAGCTGAACAAGCCCACTAAAAATGATTTTTTGAAGTGCTTCGAGAATTGGAAAAATCATTGGCACAAGTGTATAATATATGATGGGGGATTACTTTGAAGGGGATAAAACAGATATTCATGAATAAATAAATAATTTTTGAAAAAACACAAAATACTTTTTGAATAAACCTCGAATGTATATCGACGACATAATAATATTAAGCAAAAGCGATAATTAAGACCACAGCATGAGAGGGGGTGGGGTGTATTTTCCCCCCGTTTAGGCTGGAGGGGCTATTTTCATAACTTAACTTTCCCGACTTAACATCGGAAGAAAAATATTAAAAAATAACGGTTAGATCTAGATAACTTGTGCTGATTACTGATTTTGGAGGCCAAATATCGGGTCCTTAATCTCCTTTTTAAATTAGATTCCTAAGGCAAACAGTTTTTGAGAAAATTAATGCCAAAATTGAAACTTGGGAAAAAATTTTTAAAAAAATTTTTGGTCGCAATTTTTGTTAAAAATTACGGTATAAAGTGTAAACTTTTTTCCGATCATAAAATGTTTCTATTATCTCTACAGCAAATTCATCAAACGGGAAGGATCTATCTTGTTTCCCTTCTAAGAAAATTGAAAATTACCAGGTATACTTTTTTCATCAAAAACCCCTTGGACATTTTTTTGTGCCTGATTCCACTCAGTGCACCTAAGGTCAAAGGGTTAAACCTTTTCTTAATAGGTTCTTCACAGCATACAATTAGGTAAAACTTTATTCTGATGCAACCTCATTCCTACCATTTTCTAAGAATTTTTAAAGGGTTTTTAAAGTCCGTGTGGTACAACAATTATACATTCTACTCATTTGCACGGAATTTCCGCTGACATATAATTTAGGTATTTTTAGTAGCAATATTGTATCTTAAAGATATTCTTTAAATATTGACTTACAAAATTTGGTTAGATTTCGCATGATTAAGAGCAAAAATTAAATGATCTTTAAGCAAAAGTCTTTCTTGCCTTTTGTGGCCGAATGTGGATTTGTAAGAAAACCTTAAAATTTAAATAATGGTGCATAAAATTGCGTAAGCTGCTGCTACTTTAAACTATATCTACCAACCTGGAAAACAATTTTTATTACAAAGTACTAAAACTTTTAAACATTTATTGCTCACTCGTAATGACGCCTTAGCACTTTGTATTGTTATCGCATTTAACTGCTACATTTTAGTTTCTGTATTTAAAATTTGGTATTCTTGTGCCTATTTTTAATTTAATTTTATTTTTGCTGTTTTTGAAGCATATGCTAAACAATAAATTTCTCCGTCTTAAATAACTAATCTATAGCAAGCAATTGTAACCATATAAATTTTCAACAAATATAATGAAACATTCTTCTTTTTGCTTCTTATCTTTTGAAGGTTATAGGTGGCGAATTGCAGGAGCGATTGATACCGGTTCCATATAGCAAAACCAACACCGACCAGGCTGTAAGCTCTTTAGTTTTTAAATTATTTTTTCTAAATGTAATTTACTAACTAACATACTCATTGGTAACTTTTATTTTTACACGTGTTAATCTCGCTCCCCCAATTATCTCAACAACATTAGACATTAAATAATTCCAAAAAATAATTTTAAAACCATTAACAAATTACATTTGGGATTTAATCTAACAATTCCATTAAAAAAGTGTATGTATTTTAGTCGTCTTCGTATGCACACAAGAAATCTCAGCAACAATTTGCGTTTAGATTCTTTGTGCTCTGTGCTTAGCAACATACATATACATATTGATAAACAATGTTTATGTACTGAGACGTAATACCTGATATCTTTCAATGCAGATAAAATTTCGTCTCCGCTCAGACGACAGAACAGACGCTAGAGGGATGGAACCCTTTTCGTGGCCTATTTATATATAGATTCTCTTACATGTTAACCAATACAAACTGCTTACATTGCTAATTTATGCATTATTCTAATAACCCACTCAAGAATGAATATACATAATCACTTGCAAGTATCAACTTCACATATTCAACAACTCATTCATGCTTACCAAGTGTCGCCAAACTTTGGGGCACTACACCCTATTACCTCAAAATTAACCCAAATTTAAAAATAAAATGATTTTATTATTATAATATTAATTATTTTTTTATTTTATTATAATTGTTAACATAATTTTAGATCGATATTCTACGGTTAATAGAGCTCTTGGTGTTAACTTTTCTAGTGATTACTCTATCCAGTTTTTTGTTTCCTTTTAATTTTTAAGCTAGTGGGCCTACAATATAATTGTGATATTACTATGGTGAGCAGACTGCCTCCTAAGGTCGCGATACTAATGTGTTAACTGGTGCATTTTCTCGATGAAACAAAACTTTCCATTTCCCAAGTGCGTCCGTTTTTTCTTGATTTCATCAATTAGATGCTACAATACGTTCTAAATAATAATAATAATAGTTGGCAATATCGCTTTGACAGATATACCGGTGTGAAGTTGGTAACGTTTCAATGACCTAGCCCTGTAGATTAAATTTGTAATTTTTGAACATTAGATTTGCAATACAATTACTTTTCCCATACAATAACTTTTCTTTACTGACAGACTCTTTTTGTTAGTAGATCACCTTTTCTGTTTCGGTCTTTTTGAGCATAAGATAGAATTGATTTTTACAATTTCATATTCTCCTTTCGATGTAGGTACTTTACTTTGCTAAGTTGGTTTTTCTTGTTGAAGCGACTCGTGATCGTCACCTTACCTTTCCGCCTTCTTGTTAATTATTTTCTTGATGGTTCCTTTTCCTTTTCTTAATTTCCAGAGTTATTATGATATGAGGATGGGTGAGCTTGTACAGCTACGGTACTGCGGCACAAATGGCCTATTGTACCATCCTTATGTTGTTAGAGTGGTTGTTCCACTCCAGTTTTTCCCTTGAATGTCATAAGTTGTGGGTGACTTAGCTTAGCCAGCTCTGAGTGCTCCACTATTTCTTTCCCGAGGACTGGACTGACCTTCTAGTACTGTGAAAAGCCGGGCACTCAGAGACTAAGTGCAGGGACGACTCAATACAGAATCCAAGCGATTATTCTGCATAACGTACTGCCAAGGAAAATATATTCACAGAAATTTTTATTTATATTATATATAAGCTGATCACACCAATTCTTATATTGATATTTCAGTTACTAAATGTGCAGTCAGTTACTAAAATGGACTTTGTTTTAAAAAAGGTTCCTACACTCTTTGTATAAAAAGTAGGCGTCCCCTTAGATTTCGCCCGTTTGCAATACTAAACTTCTTATTATGCTTATTTATCACTTATTGCAAAACGATTGTCTACGTCTTCATGTCTACATATATTTATATACTTCTTCTACTCTTTTTCATGTATGCCACATGCAGATACGCGTAGTGAACGCTTTCCGCCAAGGACTCGACACTCGCTATGGCGAACATACGAATACTTCCTTAGCAGAGGTTTTACGTAAGCAAACTTCGCTCAGCAAGCGCCTCTCCCGAGCTTCATCCTTGGAATATGCCGACAACATTCCGGATGAGCTCATGATACCAGAAATAGATGTCGAGCGCCTCTCATCTCATAGCCACACAGAAACCGCTGTCTAATTGGTACAGCAAATCAACGACGACGACAACTATAATCATAATAATTATAAATTTACAACTGCAACACAACCAATATTAATAATACCTATATGTATACTAAAATTGATTGAATATGTAACTTTGAAATGAGAAAGCTTCCTATAAAATACATTTTAAAAACATAAAATATAACTTTTATTTATAATTTAATAAACATCTAGACGGCCTAGTATACAATAATAAACAGCTGTACCTTCTCGTTGCGTCGCAACAAAATTGCAACTGGATACCATACAGGCGGTCACGTATGCCAAGAAATGGGCGTTATCCGCCCACTAGTGAGATAAAACACGATTACAGGAGAACGAATAGAGATATCTTCATCAAATTAGGCACGATGAATCTCTGTCATCACGTTTGGGATTGAAAAATCGGACTAGCAAAAATAATTTAACGGATAACGCCTGTCCGTTAAATAGAAGTCAAGTATAATTTATCCTACGGGTATAGGGTATATTAACTTCGGAATTAAAACCCTCTTTCTGGTTATAAAGTAAGATCGATTGATTATTCAGAGGAGGGCACCCATAATCCGTTCGACACATGTGAGGCTCGCTTTACTTAATAGATTCCCGAAGTACGTTTGCCGGGATTTTTGAATTGGATTTCCTATAGATTCCGTAGCAGTGTGTCTAGATTCGTGTAGCAGTGCGTAACAGACGCATGCCAATCCGCTGATTTCAAGATTTCTTTGTGCGCTTTGTTTTTTCGCTACTGGCAGCTACCAGTTGGGTGCTGGCTAAGATTTCTTTAGATCCTTGTCACAAGCAAAAACAAGCCTGTGCATCAGCGAAGTAACAGTGAACGCTCTTGAATATATGTATGTATAATATATATTTCGCATCGGGAGAGTTTTCGATTGGAGTGGAACGTAACTTTTTTGAACTGGTATCATTCCCATAGATCCTGGTATCATTGTCAAGCCAGGTATCATTGTCACTCAAGGTTTATAGAAAGAAGGTTGCGCCACGCGCAGGTCCGTTATTTTCTTTCGTTTGACAGGGACGTCAAATTCACTTTGAATTCAAACTTTTCAAGTTTGGCATATGTACCGTGTGTCGGAACCCTAGTGATTTCAGAAATACCTATTGACGTAGATGCGCAGAACGAGACCGCTTTTCTTTGTTTACTGGTGCAACCTTTTATTCTATAAACCTTGATTGTCACTGGTATCATTCCCAAGCCAAATTAAAATAATGCGTCCAAAATGCGACATGGAACACGTATATTATTATAGGAAAGGCTATTCCATAAACATTCTAACCACATGTGATGCGAATTGTCTTATACGGTATGTGAATGCAAAATCCCCTGGAACTTCACATGATGCATATATTTGGAAGCGATCAGCAGTTTTGTCATATCTGAAAGGATTATATTCCAGAAATAAAAGAAACCGTACTTTTTAACACCGATTGGTTCGCTAGACAATGAAGCCGGTACAATAGAGAACACAAAATGTCTCGATGTGTAGCAGACCGCTGCCTTGGGATTTTAAAGAACAGATTCCAATGTTAGTTTTATGCTACGCTCTGGCAAAAGTTGGACAATTTGCCGACGCCTGTAGTGTATTCTGCATCTAACTTCCTCTCCTCTAACTCAAGCAGTGCCTTCCTCCACCTTTCCTCCACGTCAAACTTTTTCTCCACCAATTGGAAGCTCATTTGTTTGAAACGGATGGCTTCCCGCCGAAGATCGAGCGCGCTCTTCTCGTAGCCATCCTTTACCCTCTGCTGCATCCTTCTTTTTTTACAGCCGGCTGCTTCTGTATTTGTGGGGTTCATAAGTTCCTATGAAAGTTTAATTTACCTAACGATACTCGTATTTCAATTTTTTTATATTTTTATTTACGTCCTTCACAAACCTCTTTACCATTATCCTTTTCCGCCACTTGCGCGTGCCCCAAAAATGCTAACTGTGGTACCTAAATAAGTGCGTCTTGCGTTGCGTTTATCAGTGCGCCTTAGAAACGCCGCTGAGATAAACCGAAATAACAGCGTTGCGTCAACATATGTTCTGGCAAAAAGTTTTTAAACATTCACACGTACACGAACATTTTTTTGACATCTGCCGCCAATTTCCCTTCGTAGCGCATACCAAAATTGGAAATTCGAAGTGATCTCCGTCAGTGCGTTGGTTATTTCAGCCACTTCTATAAAGCTTTAACCACAACCATAGCGGCCAGCTACAAGATACAAGATGCAAATGCAGCTTACTTCCAGTGATAGCGACGAGAAGCCAGCGCCAAATGTCAAAACTCAAATCTGTTGATATGTGATGACTGTCAAAAAACGTAAACAAACATAGAAGAACAAGAAGAATACCTCCGCCGACAGAGAAAATTAAAATTCGATCAACTGCAAGCGGCGTGAAGCTAGCGGCGACCGCAAGATACGTAGCATCGATTGGAAATCAATGTTTTTTTTCCTGTTTCTCATAAGGGCCAACGCAATTTTGACAGATGCAGCTTGTATCTTGTAGCTGGCCGCTATGGTTGTGGTTAAAGCTTTTTTGGAAGTGGCTGAAATAAGAAACGCACTGACAGAGACCACTTCGAATTTCCAATTTTGGCATGCGCTACGAAGTGAAGTTGGCGGCAGATGTCAAAAAATTGTTCATGTGCGTGTGAATGTTTAAAAACTTTTTGTCAGAACATTTGTTGAAGCAACGCTATTATTTCGGTTTGGCGTAAAGTCGTTGCTAAGGCGCAGTGATAAAAGCAACGCAAGACGCACTTATTTTGGTACCACAGTAAAACTGCAACCATGCTGCCCAACCTCTTTGAAGTCTGTATAGCATTAAACACAATTGGAGCAACAGGATACAAGATACATTTTTAGCTGTCAAATTTACATGGGCTCTTATGGAGATCGAGAAAAAAGTTTGCTTTCCAGTTTGTTGCCGTGGTTTGCAATCCATTTTTTATCTTGTCTCCGGGCTAATTTCTAATTTTGACAGCAACAGAATCATCCTTGTTCTTCTTCGGTGTGTTTGTTTACATTCTGTCATGTCAAATTTGACAATTTGCATTGTGGGGGGTGTCACACTAGGCATCTTAATGCCAATTTATTTAACTTAATATTTAACGAAATTTTTATTATTATTATTACAAGCAATTTATTTCTGAAATAGAAAATATACGGCATTCCTATTTAAAAAAAATTACTCAAAATATTTATCAATTGCTAAAAGGAATGGAAAATCCTCTAAAAAAGGTTGTTGGAGAAAATGTAAGAAACAGTTGAATGTTTCCTAAGTCGGCCTCAAGTGGCCTAGTGTTACACCACCATTAAGAATTTGACATATGAAATTTTTGCTGAAGAGCAACAGTTGCCCAGCCATTATAATTAACGCCATGGAATTTCTTGTTGCCTGGAAATGTTGCTGTATCCTGTTGCTCCAATTGTGTTTAATGCTTATGTCGACTGACCGCTCTTGAGTGCTGAAGCAAATCGAACAGAGTCACCATCGAAAAATAATTTATTGTACCAATCTTATGGGAGCTTTTGAACTATTTTCTATTTTAAGTCTATTTTCTCACTGACGCCGAACTTGCGCTGTTTTTTTTGGACATGTGTTGCCTATCTATCAACGAAAATACTTGAAAGTGGAGCCAAATACTTTCAAGAAGATCTTAATATATAGGGACTCTTATTAAATAGTATTGGAATAGAGACTTATTACATTTTTAAACTCTCGAGTAGAGTTTCTTGTTCTTGTCATTATTGAAAATATAAAGGTGGATTGTAAAGAAGCCGCTCTTTGTAGAGCCTAAAAGTGGAACTCCATAGCATGCGTATGCGTGCGTTTGGCATTTGGAGTTTTCGAACATTTACGTGCGTACCTAACTAGCAACTCCATAGCATGCGCGCGCGTGCGTTTTTCAATCAGCTGTTTAATATATTTTGAGTGAATGATTTTGTGAAAACTATGGTTGATTTTGTGTAAAAAGCGCAAGTATGGGCGACGATTTCGGATTTTTCTTAATGATAATTGGCAGTGTAATTGCAGTATACATGCAATACACTGAATTAATGAAAGGAAGAAGGAAGTTTCAATTTATATATTTTTGTGCACGCACACCTCGTTGATTAAGTTTTCGTCATTCATTTTCTGTAAAATATAAACAAAAATATTAGAATTTATTAAATTAAACATAATTCATAACCAAAATTTTTACTTGCCAATTCAACAAAACGTAAACAATTTGAAGTTGGTTGCTGTGTCAACTGTCATCCACACGCATGGAAGTAGAAAATTTTCTACTTCCATGCGTTTTCGAATTTAAGTTCGAATTTCTTGCGTGCGGTTGCATTTCCATGCGTGCCTATGGAGTTCATCTCATAAGAACATGTGTATTCCTTTTATCTGTCAAACACACGCATACGCATGCTATGGAGTTCCACTTTAAAGTTAAGAAATAGAAGAAATTAATACGTATTTGGTGTATTAGAAATGGTCAACGCTGGTGTAAACCATCCACATCGCTTTTCACTATCATGTCTTCATGTATATAAAATTTTTTAGTGCTGTTGTTTTAGAATATGAATATTTTTCGATAAACTAAAATTCTAAAAATTTGTGTTCCAAATTGCTGAGAAGTAAATATTCCAAATTCACATTAATGGTAGTTTTTAGATCATATCGCATGATAATTAAATGAGAATAAAACCCAGTTTCGTGCCGCAAGGGCAATTGTGTTGGTTTCGGTTTGTGTTGTGTTGGAAATCGGTTTCTGTCGCTCTCGTCTGTTTTCGAAATTATAGTCTTGAACTTTGAAAATTACATCGCTATATCGCCTAAACTATAGCAGCTATCCGGGTGATGTGAGCATCATTACACAGGTAAATATCTGGAACAGATAGGGATAGGGAACAGATAAGGCGCTTGTCGACCCCACCGATGTTGTTGTTGTTTTTGGTGCTGACCCCAACAACAACAACAACTTTTGTTGATCTCTTGGGAACAAATGCAGAACAGCTGCCAAGCTCAGATTTTTTTTTCCTTTTTTTTATCGTTATTTGAGACCGTTATAAACGGAAGTGGCCATGTTTTTTCGGGGGCTGGTCAGCCGTCTTGGATTTATGACCGTTTGAAGGTCAAATAAATGTACTAATAAAAGGCACTTATCTCATAAACTAAGTGAGCTAGCGGAACAAGCAAAGTACTGTTGCAAAGGTATTTTGAATGCCTTTAATTTATATAATATACTTGTTTGTCCATAACATGGCGGTTAAGGAGTTATATTGATTTTTAGAAAAATGTGACAAGTTGACCTTGAAACAATAATTTTTTTCTGCCAAACGGACACATTAAGGTATAAAACAAATTACAGTTATGGAAAGCCTGTTCTTTTACCTTTAAAATGGTATATAATATGTTATACTTACTATTGTTTTTCATTACTTTAGCTTTACTTTTCAAAATTTCAAGAACAATTTTGCCTGCGCCGCTCTAGTGAAAAACATTTTAAATTAAAAAATTTTTATGAAAAATCGCATGACTACATATATATTATGGCAGTTTTAAGTTATTAGTCATAATACAATTCATAATCTGATGAATCAGAGTCACTATCTTTTTGTCCTTTAACTAATTTTAAAATGTGACCATGAGGGCACCTATATAAACCTTCACTGGGAATCAAATTCCAAGATATTATTGTGTTTAGGGACTTATCGTTAAGTTTACCACCATTAAATAAATCGTTAATGCCTAAGAAATTCATTTTATTAGGTTTTTACAATATTCAAGTTTCCTGCTTGAAAAACTAAGAAGTGTTTAACTGCTTTAACTGATTTAAGTGGAATGTTTCGATTTAAAAAACCAACACATTGAACTTATAACGGTAATAACGGTAATAAACGGAATGAAACACGAAAACAAGAATTAGTAATACGTAATTAGTATGAGTAATTGGTGTTTGGGAATTATAAAACTTCCCTGAAAATCGTATAATTTTAAATGTTGTTTTATTAGAGCGCCGCAGGCAAAAAATGTTTATGAAAAATCGCGCGATTTTTCATAAAAATTTTTTAATTTTAAATGTTTTTGAAATGATAGCGCCGCAGGCGCGATTTTTCATAAAAATTTTTTAATTTTAAATGTTTTTGTAAGGTTTAGGAGATACAGGCCTGAACTTTTTCAACTTTAAAGGGCTATAACTCTGGAACGACAAGAGATCAACAAAAGTTGTTGTTGTTGGAGTCAGCACGAAAAACAACAACAGCAGCAACAACAACAACATTGGTGGGGTCGACAAGCGCTTTATTTAAGCCATGCATTTTTTGGTAAAATCTTACTTTACATAAATAAAAGGTATTTAACTTATTTTTCCAAATCTATACCTGATACCTTCTATAGTGAAGGGAATATAGGGAAACTAATATAAATTTTCAAAGGGCTATAACTTAGAAACCAGGGGGCAGAAGATGACTTTGCTGTGGGTGAGGTCTCCAACACAAGCTACAAGAACAACAAAAATAATGATTGGCGATTTCAGGAAGATTCCTATTTAAGCCAAATATCATTAATTTATGTGATATAACATTTTATCGAGAACGTTATAGTTTTTGAGAAAAACGCAATTTAAAACTTTTATTACTTTTTTCCAATACATTAATTTTTTTTCTAAGGAAAATGCATAATTAATACATATAATTATACCAATACTAAAAAAGTAGCGATCCGTAGCTTTCCTAAGAAATTTATTTCACCAGGATCGGTGCGATTTTCTTAAATTTTTCTCCTAAAACTCTGCCCCGATTCTGTTGAAATAAATTTCTTAAGAAAGCTACCTTATAATCATCATTTAATCACAGACGGATATAAATACATAGGCGTAGCAAGGGGGGCGGGGTTTCAATTCACCCCCGGCGGCACAATTTCGAGGCCGGCAGTTTTGGAAATCAAGTACATATTGAATTCTAGGAATTTTTGGGCTCCATGAGACCTGTTTTCAAAACAAAATAACTAGATTAGTAGTTATATTATTGTGTTAAAATTTAAACTTTATTTCCGTGGTAATAAACTTCTTTTCATGAGCTATACTGTATAAGTAGTGTAAAAGTGGGCGGATCACTCCCATATTTGGCACTTTAACGGTAAATGCTACTCTATATCTGGAATTTTGTTGTCATAATCCAAAATCGATCGCTGTTATCATATTTCTAATAAAAAATAGTGGTGGTTGACCGATTTTGCCATTTCTTGACCATTTTCAATACCAACCTGCGCACCACAACAAAGAATATTTCTGCAAAATTTCATTACGATATCTTCACCGGTTCTCCTGTGATCGTGATTTCAACAGACGGACGGACGGACATGGCAATTTATGATATTTTTATTTTTCTGTGCATAAAATTTCTAATTTTTTATTTAAACCTAGACAAACAGACACATTTCTGATCTGCGAACGAAACACTTATCGTATGTTATACTTTGTATTTTCGCTATCCTAACATAAGAAATAACAACAAATAGCGAAAATAACAGAGCATAACAATTAACATTTCTCTGTCGAATGCAAAAAACGGCATACAAAATTTAGATTTGCCCAAAAGTTTCAGATTTTTAGCAGATGGATTTCTTTTCTTAACCTCTGTGTGTCGTCATAGCCAACAAAACTAGACGACAGTTCACGAAAAATAGAAAATTTCTTGGCCGTTTTAGAAATTCGCGGATCTTAACTTCGTCTTGACAAATGCAGATTCCTGGCTACGAGTTAAAAATTCTTAGGTCTTAAAATAAGTGCTCAGGGTATCATTCCTGCTGACGAAAAGATTCAGCCATGGACATGTTTGTACGTCCAAAGACGGAAATTCGCCAATTCTTAAGTCTTACAGGATTCTTCCAAAAGTTTGTACACGTATACGTGAATCTCACGACTATTGAACACGTTGACGATCAAGGAAGCGAATTCTTAATTCTCCTAGATTGAGACCCACGAAAAGGAATTCAAGAGCATTTTTACTCACGAACCAGTCTTGCCACTGTATGACGCGAGTTCTATGCATGAAGTGCATACAGAAGTATAGGTATTACAACAGTTTTATTTCAATCCATCGATCGGGGTACAATTATGAAAGCTGTTATGTATTTCAGCAGACCCTGGAACGAAACAGAAACGAAATATTCCCATAGGTACGAGCTTTAGGTACTCAACGTTGTTGAAGTATTGCAACGTTTCATAATCTGTATTTTGGAAACAAGTTTTTAAGTTATCACGGACTGTGCTGCAACTACGAATGTAAAAGAAAAGACTTCACTCCTTCACCGAATTGCGCGTTGGTGGGTACGATTGTAAAATCTTATGTGTTACACCCTGTATATTGTTTATAGGTAGTATCTACAAAGCAATTTCTTTAAGGCCAGTTAACTCACAATTTAAAACGGGACTTTTTCGATCACATATAACATTTAGTTAGCATTTATATAATAGCAACCGAACCAGTTTTCAACGCTTTGCATAATAAATATAAATCTGCAACGCATATCTGGAATGCATGCCTGCAATTAAATATAGTAAAAAGTCTCATGTTACACATTCAATGTAAATAATGCACATAAATAATGACAGCGGCTCAAAATGGAATGATGAGATTTATTAAAAAATAACAAATCACAATTTTTTTAAACAATTTATTGTGAAATATGTATGTATCAATTTAAAAAAATTTTACTCTGATTTTATTCTTTTGCCTTTCACTGAGATACAAAATGTATGTAATGTTCATGTAAAGGGTATGAACCGATTCAAAAAGCTCAGTTGGATTTATCCTAACGTGCCGTCGGCTAAACCAACGTTACGTAGTGCAGAATTTCCAGCACCAATATTTACTTCCTTATTGAATGTTTCCAATGATGACGTTGAAATGTCTACTACTATGAGCAAAGAGTAAAGGCAAAGAGATTTCACGAGCCGAATGGTGCTATCAACATTTAGTTAGAATGTCCTGAGTTAAGCTCTGGTCGAAAAACTGGTCGATATGGCGATCGACAACTTTGGCTGCGAACTCAAGACTCTGCGCTCGTAGCAAAGCAAAATTGATTGATTTACTAATGAGTGAGGGATTCGGAAGATCTTTTTTAATGAGTATGAAAGGATCGGAAGATCGACTTTGTTTCTGTTATTTTGCACTATTTTGCACTAAAATATGCGTAAGAAGAGTTTGTCGATCCAGCATCGATGCCTGGTAAAGTGTGAAAGAAAGAATCGACCAATTTGTTATATACAACAGTGCGATTCATCTTCTTTTGGTTCTCTTACAATAACAAATCATGTGCAGTCGTCCGTTCGTCTGAATTTTTTGTTAATTTTGCATTTTATGGTCTTTGAAAGAAATTTGGCTTTTCGTAATTCTGCTCCATGTTCGATGCTTCCAAGCTTTGTAAAGCGCTGGCACGATCTACCTTCCAAGCATAGCGTGCTATTGATGAATTTGTGTAGGTAGAAAATCTATTTTAGTCGGCATATCAACAAAATGGATACGTTATACGTCTGTTATATGTCTGTGGTAATACAAAATAAAAATTGAAAAAATCGACTTTAGTCTACTAGCCTCGAAAGAGCAAAAATTACGGTGATACCGTTGTTTTTTAATATTTTTGTTCCGATTTTAATAAGACAAGAAAAAAAATCGTATGGGAGGGGGTGGAGAATTTCCCCCCGTTTAGACGGTAGGGGCCGTTTTATAAAAATCCGACTTAACATCGAAAAAAAAAATATTAAAAAATAATGGTTTGACCGAGATAACTTTTGCTTGCTGATTTTCACAGCCAAATATCCGCTTCTTAATATCCTTTTTAAATTAGGTTCCTACGTCAAACAGTTTTTGAGAAAATGAATGCCAAAGTTAAAATTTGGAATAAAAATTCCGAAAAAACGTTTTTTATCGCCATTTTTTTTTAAATTACGGTATTAAGTATAAATTTTTTTCCGACCATAAAATTCTCTAATCAATTCTAGAGAGAATGCTTCAAACCGGAAGGATCTATGTTTTGTAGTTTCCGAGAAAAGTGGAAATTACGAAGCATACTTTCCTTTCAAACACCAATTTTTTGGCCACTTGTGTTTATTACTGGTGCAAAAATATGAAAGAAGACTGCTCTGGGGAAGGAGTTTAGATCGTAATTTTCACTTTTCTCGGAAACAACAAAACATAGATCCTTCCGGTGTGAAGCATTCTCTCTAGAATTGATTAGAGAATTTTATGGTCGGAAAAAAATTTATACTTAATACCGTAATTTAAAAAAAAAATTGCGACCAAAAATTTTGTTTTGAATTTTTTTTCCAAATTTTAACTTTGGCATTAATTTTCTCAAAAACTGTTTAACATAGGAACCTAATTTAAAAAGGATATTAAGAAGCGGATATTTGGCTTTGAAAATCAGCAAGCATTAGAGAATTTTATGGTCGGAAAAAAATTTATACTTAACTAGAGTAACCCTGCCCGCGTTGCTGGACAATACAATAACATACGTTTACGTCTTTGTATTAAAAATTAAATTTTCTAGAAAGAATAGACATTTTCCTGCAAAAGAAGTGCAAAATAATATAAATTTTTTAAAGTGAGAACATCAAAAAGGAAAAAATGTATTGCAGAGCTTGGTGGTAAACGACATTTTTAGTATTGCCATTTTCACAAAGACGACGGCTTCCCAACACGTGAACATGCAACATACAGTTGACCGTGTGAAAATACAGGAAATTCTAAATTTATTCCGCAAACTTGCAAAATCCAAACGAACGGGAAACTGTAATCATTGAAATTGAAATGGCAAATCATTGGGATGCGTGGTATTAAAACATCTTTGCCTTTGAATTTTCCATTTAAAATTGTTGCTTCAATTACATAATTCATTAATTTTTTGACCGCAAGTCTTGTTCCGTTGTATAATTTTGGTGGATTTTTAATATAATAATGATTGTAAATCCGATTTTCAATTGTAATTTTAAGTGAAAGATTACAAATCAATAATTAAAAAATATAAATGCTCGCACTGTAAACTTAAATGACAATCAATAAACACACAGAAATTAAATAAGTCAAATGACGCGAGCAAGCAGAGCCTTATACCGACAAAATGTAATTCGCATAAGAAAAAAAATACATTTTATATAGGGAAAACACACCATCATAAAAGCGCGTATAACGCATATTCGTAGAAATTTTTCGATGTTTTTTTTTATAAACCATCAGTGAAAGTAGACCTTTCCAACGCATGTACTCGTTTGAAAATCGGTTGAGTGGTTCTCGAGTTATAAAATCACGAACATAGAACAACTTATTTTTATATATATAGATTAAAAAAAAATTGCGACCAAAAATTTTTTTCGAATTTTTTTTCCAAATTTTAACTTTGGCATTAATTTTCTCAAAAACTGTTTAACATAGGAACCTAATTTAAAAAGGATATTAAGAAGCGGATATTTGGCTTAGAAAATCAGCAAGCAAAAGTTATCTAGGTCAAACCATTATTTTTTAATATTTTTTTTTCGATGTTAAGTCGGATTTTTATAAAATGGCCCCTCCCGTCTAAACGGGGGGAAATTGGCCCCCCTCCCATACGATTTTTTTCTTGTCTCGACCCAACCTACACGTCCTGATCTTCTGTCCCCTCTTATGCGAAACACCCTGTATATACATGTATATTAATCAAACCTGTTGTATAATGCACGAAGCAGGGTTTGAATAAAAAAACTGTTAAAAGTTCATTATTTTCGCAATATTCCTAATATGCATATAATTTAATTTTGTAATATTTCCAAATTGTAAATTATTAATTTGTATTTATTAGTTGCGTTTATGTTGGTTGATTTTCTACATTTTTATTTTGGCTCTATCAAACCGTGGAGATTAATATTTCAAAAAGTTTGAATCAGTTGAAATATGCAAAATTAAGAAAAAACAGGTAGCGTTGCAGTGAGCCATACCAATTAACAAGCAAACTTGCTCAGCGACTTAACAAGCAGACCGGTTCAGTGTCTTAAAAAAAATAACTTTTTAGCTACGTTAACACTACGTAACACTAGTTATCAAAATGTAAATCATTTTCTGTAACATTGTGGCCACTATTTTTTTTTTCATATACATATACGAAAGTCACACTTTTTTTTTGATTTTGCTTTTACAAAATTTTTGAAATTGAAATTTTTTTAAAATTCCCGAAGGTAGTTTTAAATTTTTAGGAGTGTCTCCTGTTTAAATCCATTGACCGTGCCAAATGAAGAAAATGATAATCAGATTAAAGATAAAAAAAATAATAACAGCTAATTAATATAGTATTTTTCAATCGGTTTTGTAGTTTAGGGAAAAAAAATTTCCCAAAAATACATGGGAAAATTAGAAATCAACGCAAGAATGTTAAGCTACTTTCGTGAATTAAAAAATTATTTTGAAATTTTTTTTTATACCATTCAAAAATTGTTATGTGTGATTTTCGTGTTCAATGGCTCTTTTTATATGAAAAAAAATTAGTGGCAATTCTGTTACAAAATGTCTGTTAACAAGTGTAATTCGTTTAGGAGCAATCGAAATGCCATCGCTTCAACATATCATACAATCACTCATGACAACAAAGTTTTTCTCTACCTATGTTTTTACTTCAATTCACTATTCTCTCTTTAGGGTTTTTGTTTTTGTTGTGTGTGAGATGCTGTTATATTAAGCTAGTTGCTTTTGGTCTCTAGCAAAATTTAGTTGAGTATCTGACGAAATCTATAACGTGGCTTTTAGGACACAAAGCTATAAAAGCGGCGTATTTTGTTCTTGGAATATTGCTTTCGGGCTCATTTTTATTCCGACCGCGGAATTGACTAGTTGGCTTTTTGTGTTCGTGTTTGTGTTTGTTTTCTTTTTTGTTTGGTTTTAATTTCTTGTAAGAAAAATTCCTTTTAATACTAACCATTTTCGTTATCTTTTATTAACATTTTGCTACTATAACTACTATAATTTAAATTGTACATAAAAATTATAATTGAAAACTAACCACTATTATTAAATAAGTGAAAAAGCATTTCAGTAACTAATCAGAAAAGTGAACATTTATAAAGCGCAATATTTGAAGTAAATTTTAATTCGTGTTTACATAAATTCTGGTTTATTTAATAGTTAATTTCAATAATCGCTAACAATAATACCAAAAAATTAAGAAACAGTAGGTCTTCAGTTTCTAAAATTATTAAAAACTTAGAATAAAAACATAAAATATAATAATGTATTATAGACACTTAATTAAAATTACCTTTTGTTTTGTAGGATAATATTTTTGTGCAGGTTTTATGTTTCTGTGCTGGCATTTTAATGTAAAAATTTCAACATACGAAATTACTTATTTTTTCCTGGCGCTTTTGTATACATTTTACGCTTCCGCTCACTTTTGATAAGAACATTTATATAAATTTAATTACATTATCATGCATATTTCTAAGTAAAAACACATAAAATTATTATAAATAAAACGTTACAAGAAATTAATGGTTCTTATTCATTCCAGTTTCATTTCTTCATTACAGTTAACTCTTATACCTATATTTTATGTGGAGACATGTGCGGTAAGTACTAACATTATCCTGTGCCTTATCACGCTATTGGATAGATATATTGCTTATATATCTAATTATTCATTTATCTGGACTAGAAAGTAAAATTATTTGACTGAATAACAAAACAGTGGAAAATACGATAAAGAAATCGAAACCCTAGCTTCTGCCGAGTACTAAACACACAATATAAACAATACATTTATATTCAGTTTACCTCTCAACAGATACCACGTAGGTTATTTCTAATGCCAATTATGTCTTGCTTTCGATGTTATTTATATCAGTGACTGACTTATCAGTAATGATTATTTATTTTCGACACGGTGTCCGTTGTTGCTTGCTACTTTTATATGGGTTTTTGTTGTACATATATTTGATGTATGTGTCCATTAGGGTACTAGATGAATTCACAAATTTCACCCTGAGCCAGTGCCAAAGCGAGGGGGTGCAGAGGTCCGCCATGCCCATGAGGGGGTGCCCCCGTAGGCAAAGACTACTGTTTACTCATTTACCAGATATGGTTTTTTTGAATTTCATTATTTTTATACCCTACACCTTAAGGTTAAGGGTATATTCACTTTGTCACGAAATGTGTAACGAATAGAAATAGAGACGATAGGTATAGAAAAGTATATACGAGTATATTCTTGATCAGTGTCACCTCCTGAGTCGATTTAGCCATGTCCGTCCGTCTGTCTGTTGAAATCAAGATCACAGGAGAACCGGTGAAGATATCCTGATGAAATTTCGAAGATATATTGTTTCTTGTGGTGTGTAGGTTGGTAATGAAAATGGTCAAAATCGTTCCACGACCACGCCTATTTTTTATTAAAAATGTGATATCAGCGTTCGTTTTTGAGTTATGACAACAAAATTTCATTCCTGGGTATAGAGTAACATTATCCGTTAATATGACAAATATGGGCTCAGTCCGCCCACTTTTACACTACTTATACAGTATAGCTCATGAAAACAAATTTATTAACCCGTAAATAAATTTAAATTTGAACACAATAATAAAACAACTAAGCTAGTTATTTTGTTTTGAAAACAGATAACGACCACGCCTAGTATTTATACAGAGGCGTAGCTAAGACTCATGGAGCCCGGGACGGATAATCAACTTGCAGGCCCAAAAATTCCTAGAATTCAATAAGTCAATACTTGACTTCCAAAACTGCCGCCGAAATTGTGACCGGGCCGTCCGGGCGGCATTTACAGACTGCCACCCCCGCCCCCCTAGCTACGCCACTGTATTTATACCCGTCTGTGATTAAATGTGATTATAAGGTAATAACCACATATGTATTTCCTCTACTTTCAGTTTGTATATCACTCTTTAATGCTACTGTTCTGTTTCAATAAATAAATTTTAATAATTAATTAATACAATTAATAGTAAGATAATTTTTCAAAGCTTTTAGATGTAGGGTATCTAAGATTCGGCCAGGCCGAATATGGCACTCTTACTAGTTTTTTCTCATAATGACAAGTAGTCATGATTAGGTCTAATGGTCATAATTATTCTAAATTACTCACTGTCAAAGATTGAAACACTGACACTACTCGAATACGCAGATGTGTAAAGATACTTTGTTTATTGGTTTTTTATAATAACTAAACCGATATTAGTATATGATATTATTTCGTTTATGGGGCAATACAATGTTTTTATTAACTACATACTCTTACACATCTATTTTGTTTTGTGCCACAGAATGTGAAGGTTGAAAATGAAAATGATAACTTATTACGAGTGTTATCTGTTTTCAAAGGTGAACTTTTGTGATTCTGTAAAGTAAAGCAAGAAAGAATGAAATGTTGTTTACCATTTATAATAACAAAAAACAAAATTTAAAAAACGTCGTTTTTCTTCAAAAGTTTACGAAATTTTATGTCACATAAATAAATGGTATTGTAAATTCCCTTATAATATATATTTAATATCTTTAATAGTTTAGAAGATATAGTGATGAATATAGTGTGTGAATTTCAACTCTCGGCTGGCTAAAACTCGATAACTATACGATAGCAAAATAGTTGTTGTTGTAATCAGCATAAAAAACTAAAACAACAGCACAATTGGAGTAATTCCACAACGGTCAAGTTAAGTTTAGAAGTCAATTTTTTGTTAATAACAACCTAATGTCCTGTTACATGGTCTAAAAAAGACTTGCTTCAGTTTTTTAAAAAAATGGGGGTGTATCCATTCGTTTTCTCTCAATCGGGAGAAAGAAAGAGACAGATGAACGAAAGAAAGGGCTTAATTGACTCAGGAAGTGACGCTGGTTAAAATATATGTACTATATACTTTTCTATACCCACCAGACCTCCACCTGTACAAACTGAAAGACAAACTTAACATACCCTTTCACCGTCGGGTGTAGAGTATAGAATGCAGTATTTTTCAGCAAAAGTTCGCAGAATGGCTTCCAGTGTGGCCATTTTAGCCTTTTTGAGGCTAAATTTGGCCTTTTTTTCTTACTTTTATCCTCTAAAATTTGTGTTTGGCCTCTAGCTTTTTTTTTTGCTTTTGAATAAATGTGTAATGAGTTATGTAACTAATATAACAAATGCCTTTAAAAATTATTGCAATCATTTCATTTAAATATGACATTTTTCAATCTACCGGGGAATCTGGAACACTCTGTGTATCGTGTCTGAATTTAATCATTAAATATTAAACAGAGCTCTAAAATGTACGGTTATACTTCCGTGTCTGTATTTTCTTCATTTGTGTTTTTTTCTCTATTAATAATTTTATAACTATAGGCTGAAATATTATGTATGATATACAAGTTTTAATTTACTGATTCTATGTCAAAGGTTTTTTATACAATATCCATATTTTCTAGTACGTCTAAATGTTTCCCTTTGTTCCGAATGTGTAGAACCATTTTGTGTTATGTATTATTTTGAAATTAAGTGCCTTTTAAGCTTGGAGAAATTTTAGCTTCCTTATTTTTTTAACCTTTTTTAGCTTTTTTAAATTTAGCTTTCTTTCTTAAAAAGTTCTAGCCACACTGGTAGATTCTCTGCATAATTTTCTTTTGTCTTACTTTGTCGCACCGGGTATACTAGTTGTCTCGTTCTCCTATTAACGAAACAGCTCATATATGGTGTTGGCTAGATGTGTTTGCTTTTGTAACCGTTTTACTCAGAAGATAGGTGAGGAAGAAGGGAAAAGTCTACACTCTGACTTCAAGTGTAGAGAACTCTTTATGCTAAGATTTAGACTGTTTCTCAGTGCCATGTTACATTGCAATTTCTTGATTGCTGCAAATTGAAATATTTTAGTCTCTCAACAATTTTTTATTTGCTGGTATGTTACATTGCAATCAGTTTGCCAGCAATCTGCCAAAAATAGTATTAGAACTATGCGTAGTATTTCATACCGATTTGCGATTTTTGCAGGCATTACAAATATCAAAAGGGATAAACAATGCAAACAATTAAAGAATTAGAGGAAATTCTACTTAAATTATTAACAAACGGTAAACGTTTTGTTCAAAGCACGAACCTCAGATTAAGCAAATTCAATTTATTGAACAACAAATAAGCAATCGCAGCCAACGAAGTATATTTTTACTTGAATGAAATTGGTTTCAGAAATAAAGAGTTACTTTGCGCAATTATTTTCACCCAAAACTACTTTTTCAAATAAAAGTGCATTTTTTTTACTCCAAAATGTGCACACTTTTTTATTACGCCACACAACAACACCGTTTTGATTGAAATTTGGAGTCGTCGACGGCAAATTATTTGATTGCGGGATCCGTTGTTCATCGGCTCTCTTTCTCTCACGGATGAACTCGGCATTGACAGTTTTGTACAGAAAACAAAAAAAAAAAGGACAAATTGAAACAATAAAAAAATTGCAATGTAACATGGCACTCAGCTTCTTTTAACGCACACAAGTAAGCAGTTGGCCAACGAAGAAAGTGCGACGTGATTTGCCAAACGTGTGTTTATATTTTCTTCTCACTCTGGCCAATATTCGGACATTCAGAAAACTGCAAGCAAATATTTAGGCATCACATGTTTACGATTTCTGATTCAAGAAATCAGATGAGAAACGGTTTCAAAAAGAAACGCGTCTAGCCAAGCACTATGAGTGCTGTAATTCCCACGTGTGAACGCAGCATAATTGTTTACACGCCGTAGTGATATGGATGATTGGTCAGCATAATTTTTTAGCTTATATTTACATAAAGCAAGTGGCTGCAATTTTTTTCTTGTAGTTTTTGTCGCCCCAACCCCAACAGTAATTGTTCACGGACTCAATTGGAGCCAGAGTTCTAGTCCTTTGAAATTCCAATTTAATTTGACAACTGTTTCATTTTTACAAGTTCTTCCGAATCTCCAGGGTTGTACACGAAATATTCTCGAATATCTGGTTGACTATTTTATTATCTAATCAGCGGATATTAAATTGCATGGTTAATCAAGTAAAACAATAATAATTATATTTCCATAAAAATTCTTACTTTCACATTATTTTATTTTTTGACTTTTGTGTTTGAACCATTTCCCTCTGAATTCCAGTATCCTCTGCGTCTTGTAGAAACATATTCGATGTCAGGAAAAAACTAAACAATAAACTTCAAAAACTTCGCGAGGGAAGTGTTCTTGTAAAATTTGTTTCGTACTCATGTATTCTATCAATCTTGATATGAGAGAGAATTGAAGTTTCAATGCTTAAAGCTTTAAACACAACCAAAGCAGCAAGATGCAACTTCAATTCTCAGCTGTCAAATTTACATGGGCTCTTATGGGAAAGTGCGTGAAGTTAAATACGTCGCGATCTTTAACAGAGTTCTGTTCTCTGTTAAGATCGCGACGTATTTAACTTCACGCACTTCTTATGGGAAACGAGAAAAAAATAAAATCTCCCATTTCAGCTTTGTTTCGCCGCTACGTTGTGCCGCTAGACTTAGGCTAATTTCTAATTTCTGGCGGCTTTTGATAGCGGCAGAAGCATTCTTCTTCTTATTCTGTATTTGTTTACTCTTTTTTGGCGTTTTGAAAAAAGCTTCCCGCAAAATTTATATGACCATTTGAATAAGTAGTATTTATTTCTTGATTTCTTGAGTGAGTATGCATTTCATTCATTTTTTGTTTACAATTTCTTGACAGTTCAATGTTTGGCCGCTAGACATTGCTGCTATCATTTGGTTTAATCGCCAGAGCTTGGCAGCATTTGTATCTGCATCTTGCATCCTGCCGCTTCGATTGTGTTTAATCTCTGATATCTTCTCCGAGGAAGCAGAAAGGAAGTGATTCTTTTTTACAAGAATACTTCTCTGCCAATATCTCCCGTTGGGATGATTTCACATGCTCGAAAACACTTCATTCACTTTATCCATTTCCGCATCCAACGAGATTTGAATTGTGTTTTACATTCTTTCGTAAACAAACTTTGTGTATGCCTGGATTTCTTTCATATGGCTGTGCTGTGTACTCGTTCTCTTCTTTTATGCATTTCAGAGACGAAGTTTAATTTGTTTAAGGTACATCCGGATTTCTCTTTTCTTCGCATTGCTTCTTTGCTTTGCATTTTCACTATGAGTTTTCCTTCACATGATCTGTGGTGTCTATGACTTTGATTTCTCTTTCCTTCTTAGCGTTCGACAGGTGATTTAGAAATTATTGAGCGATTGTTGCAAAATGTTTTAAATTTTCTTATTGTTAAGTAAAGTTAAACCAGTAAGAAAGCTATATTCGGCCTGGCCGAATCTTAGATACCCTACACCTAAAAGTTTTGAAAAAAATTTAAAAGGGGGCGTAGTAAGGGGGCGGGCGTGGCGGTCCACTCTGGGCGGCACGATGTCGGGGGTGGCAGTTGTGGAATTCAAGTAGTGACTTATTGAATTCTAGGAATTTTTGGGGCTGCAAGTTGATTGACCGTCGCGGGCTCCATGAGACCTAGCTACGCCTCTGTATAAATAGTAGGCGTGGTCATTACCTTTTTCAAAACAAAATAACTAGTTTAGTTATTTTATTATTGTGTTCAAATTTAAACTTTATTTCCGTGGTAATAAACTTGTTTTCATGAGCTATTCTGTATACATAAGTAGTGTAAAAGTGGGCGGACCGCACCCAGTTTTGATGTAATAATGTTTTTTTGGTAAACAAGTTGTTATCTAAAGTTTTATTCAGGAAGTTCATATATTTAACAAATAACCCTCTTTTGCCTGTGTAACCTAAAAGTGGGCGGATCACGCCCATATTTGGGTTATTAACGGATAATGCTACTCTATACTCAGGAATGAGTAAATACGAATAATTCATAGTTTCGAGCAGAATGGTGAAAACCGCATCAAAATCGGTGCAGCCTTTTAAGAGTTAACTAACTTTCAATTGACATGCGAGTAACTCGACTTTGATACAAATAATAGATCTTCTATCTAAATAATTGCGTCTGCATTTCTGCTTTAATTCTTTATAACCGTTTAACGAAAACAACGAACAACAACAACACAGTCATTCACACACAAGCGGAACGATGAGTTGTTGTTGTTGTTTCAAAGCATTGTCGCCGCTGTACTGTACCTGCTGATGATAAGGGCTACGGTCGACGTAATGCTAGATACACATACACTGCGATCAATGAATAAACAACAAATCTCAGCAGCACACAGTTTCTTAAACTAACTATTTTCACTCTTTCACTTTTATATTTAAAAGTCATGGATAAGAGTTATGGGTATGACTTTTTTGATAAAAGTCATAAAAGTTTCAAGGTCTGGAATATACCCTTAACCTTAAGGTGTAGGGTATAAAAATATGAAAGCAAAAGTTGTTTGCACATGTATGGGAACGAATAATTTTAGGGCCTCATTTCTTAACAACAAATGAAATGCTTATCCTATGTTATGCTTTGTTATTTTCGGTATTAATTGTTATTTACTATGCTAGGAAAGGGAATGTACACAGCATAACGTACAATAAGTGTTTCGTTCGTTCTTAAGAAAGGAAGCCCTTAATCTTTGGCGTAAAGTTTGGTGTAAGAAATCCAAATTTTGAACAACGTAAGAAGCATTGAAAATGTTGTTGTAAAGGGAACAAACGATAGCGGACGTAATTTTTGTTGATCGGAAACATAAATATGCCAGAAAAGCGATAATAACAAAGCAAAGTGTTTCGGTCGTTGAGAAGACATGAGACCCTTAAGGCCCAATAAGCAATGATGGTACTCGGGGAAAAGTAGCGGTGACCCCCCCTTTATTTCATTAATTATACCCTACAACTTAAGGTTAAGGGTATATTCACTTTGTCACGAAATGTGTAATGCATAGAAATAGAGAAGATAGATATAAAAAAGTATATACTCGTATACTCTTGATCAGCATCACCTCCTGTGTTGATTTAGCCATGTCCATCGGCCTGTCTGTCTGTCTGTCTGTTGAAATCACGATCACAGGACAACCGGTGTAGATATCATAATGAAAGTTTGCGGAAATATTTTTTGTTATGGTGTGCAGGTTATGTGCACTATTTTTTATTAGAAATGCCCATATTACATTCCAAACAATTGTTTGATCAAACAGTCACATTGTTTTTGTTTTCTGTACAAAGTTGTCAACTCTCAGTTCATCCGTGAGAAATGAAAACGGATGAACTGTTGGCACAGCAAATATGCTGTTTGCTGGCGACGAGTGCAAACTGCAGAGTTGTTGTCTGGTGTAATAAAAAAGTATGCATGTTTTGGAGTGAAAAAACTGCACTTACATATATCGGAAAAAGGAGGATTGCGTGAAAATTGCACAAAGCAACTCTAACTATGTACAAATACTATGAGTTTGACTATTTGCAGTGCGCCATGTTTGCAATGTAATGCGGATATTAAACTACGAACATTGTTCGAAATAACTGTAAAATTGTTTTTGCTTTTTGTACAAAATTGTCAACCTTACGCTCTCAGATTTCAGAGTTGAGTTCATCTAGAGAGGATAAACTTTTGCGAAGCAAAACAAAATGTTTGTGGTCGTTGACAACAAACTTCGATTAAAACGGTGTTCTAGTGTGCTGAAACAAAATAGTACTCGCGTTTAGGATTGAAATAAGTGCACTTTTATTGATAAAAGGTATTTAATGTAAGAAAAATAATCAGAAAGCAACTCCGTAACTTTGCTTTGTATTTGTAAATATTGATATTTGTTTGCTCTATGTGTAATCACAATTCTGAACAAAATTTTGAGAGAGAGCAAAAATGGTTCATCGACAACAAACAATGTTTATAGTGTAATATCCGCATAACATAGCAAGCAAACAAATTTGACAAGAGAGTAAAAGAGTTCATTTCTTTAGACTGTTTGATCAAACAACTGTTTGCAATGTAATATGGGCCTACAAATTTGTTGTGTTTTTTTTCCTTCATAAATTATCAAGAATGATAGAAAATAAGATTATTGCCGATCGACGCAAAAAAGTGGTTTTTGCATACATCGGCCAGGCTGAATTTAGCTCTTTCTGGGTTTTTATTATTAATGTTTAATGATTGTCTCTTACTGTTAATCTTATTGTAAAAATACTGCCAAGTATTGTTAATCGACAGACAGGCAGCTACGTTAAACACACATTATATTTGAATTTTTATTTTGTTGTACACAGGAATTTTTGCTTATGTTAATTACTTGACGCCGAAGACACGTCATGAAGTGTTGGACTTGCTTGTAAATGGTTTGAAACGCCTTGAATACCGTGGCTATGACTCAACTGGCATAGCAATTGATTCTGCCGACAGCAAAGATATTGTAATGGTCAAGCGTTGCGGCAAAGTAAAAGTTCTCGAGGATGCCATCGCAGAAAGTATACTTTTGATGCCAATTGGCATGAAGTGTTGGCGGCAGCCTGTAAATAATAATAAAATCCTACTTGCCTTCTTCTAGAATTTAACGGCAAGGAATATGACGACCCAGTACCAATGCATGTCGGCATTGCTCACACACGTTGGGCTACACATGGTGTGCCTTCGGAAACCAATTCACATCCGCAACGTTCGGATTTCGACAACAGTTTTGTAGTTGTTCACAACGGCATTGTTACTAATTACAAAGATGTCAAGAAGTATCTGGAAAAACGTAACTATATATTCGAATCGGACACGGATACCGAAGTAATAGCCAAGTTAGTACACCATTTATGGAAGAAGCATCCGGGTTACTCATTCCGCGAGTTGGTGGAGCAAGCAATTCAGCAAATGGTTAGTGGATAACATTGTTTAAATTTCATAAAATTTAAAGGTAACAAGGTTACTTTACAGACTCAGCACCGAACTGAGTCTTCTTTAAACTGACGGTAACATGAGTGGCCTTCGCCCACTGTTAAAATTGCAATCCCTACCCTTCAAGGTAACAGAACAAGCTTTTTTAAAATAACAGAAAACATCTTAAGGGTGTAATTCTTAAGAAACAATGGCTTTTAAAAAAATTGTTATACATTTTTCACAAATACTGAAATGATTAACAGAATATTCGAATTTATCGTATAATCGTGTTTATTATAAAAGAAGGGGCCGCTGAATCTGTAAAGAATACTTAAGAGATAAAATTAAAGACCATTAAAAAATTTGTAACAAATTACAGGAAGGTGCCTTTGCCATTGCTGTCAAATCGAAGCATTTTCCAGATGAATGTGTGACGTCGCGTCGTGGTTCACCTCTATTAGTTGGTATTAAAACTAAGAGACATCTGGCAACGGATCATATTCCGATTTTATACGGAAAAGGTAAACATAAAAACCATATATTATAATTTAATTTTAAATTAACTGTTAACTCACAGAATAGCTATTCATTCTGTGTATGTCATTGTTAGTAATCGTTTATTATGAGTCTTTTTACCTATACTCGTGGGGAATGTGTTCAATTAAAAAATTAGTATCAACATCATTTAATACGAAAAAATTTTTTAATTTTTTATCCAACCAGCAGTTTCCGTTTTACCGTACTGGTATTTTTATTACACAACACTTATGCAATGATTTTTAATTAATCAGTAAGTACAGTCGATAACTCTATGAAAAGAAAGTATTAGGGAAATATTAAAAGTTATGGAGCAAAGTTTTAATCAGGGTATGTAAACGCACACTCACGTGCGCACGTCAATATGGACGCGTGCGCTAGAAAATTTTTTAAGCGCACGCGCACACGGTCGTGTTCGCTTAAAAAATTTTTTAGCGCACGCGTCCTGTTCGCTAATCGACTCACGTGCGCACGCGTCCTGTTCGCTAATCAACTCACGTGCGCACGCTGTTGTGTGCTAAATATCTAAAAAGTAGGTATCACAAAAATTACAATGTAAATTTTTTACTTGTAATAATACAAAGGCCATACTGTGTAACCCTTTCGATTTTTTCTGAGAAACCATCTTACAATAGCTAACGTAACCACTCCTATAACAGTTCATTGTCTGGATTTTATTGCTTAATTAGGGAAAATCACAAACGCCGTATACAGTAGCCTAAGGACGAAAGACTCTTCCTAGACGAAATATTCCACTTCCTAGAAGTTTTTGTTTTTCAACAAAAAACTTTCCGGCAAGAGATAAAAGGTAAAAAAGGCAGGTAAAAATGCAAGCTGTGGAATGCATTTAATGCAGCCCTCTACCTGCTGCCGATAAAAGGTGAAGACATTGATAACGCGGGAAAATATTTTTAGCAAACGCGCACACGGTCGTGTTCGCTAAAAAATGTTCTAGCGCACACGTCCGCGCCCGTGCACATGAGTCGACCGCGTGCGCTCGTGAGTGTGCGCTTACATACCCTGGTTTTAATTATAAAAGTGGATTTTATTTATTATTGTAGTTTTTTTGTTTTAAATATTTTATTTTGTGTGTTTGTGTATTTTCATTTATTTTTCGTTTTTTACATTTTTGTTGTTATTTTTAAGTTTTATTGTGACATCGCTCTTTAATTACTTTCTATTATTATGCTATCGAACTACTACGTTTTAATCAACTATCATCAATTACTTCTATCGTCACTACTTTCTCCCTAAACTTAATGCGTTCACTACACTTACTCTCCCCATCTTACACGTTGTTAAAAAAAGATGATAACAAGCAGCAGACCGACAAAGGTAGTCAAACAAATTATCAATTATAATATAATCTATAAATTTAAATAGTTTATATTTTTGTTCAAAATAATATAATTTTATTACTAACATGGTAGGGGTGACGTGGTATTGTGATTTCTAACATTGCACATCATTTATGATTAATTTCACATTTCATTATAATTCAATTTGTACGTTTCTAATTTATACCAGATCTCCACGTAACGAGCAATAATCTGATAAAAGTTAATTGGGGTTATAGATTGAAATCAAATAAAATAAAATGCAAAACTCATTTTTAAAATATCGAATATTAATATCATTACGTTACATTTGACGTTGAGCGTTTTCCACACACTAATTAAACGACGTCAGGTTATTTATTACAAATTTTAAAAATTGTCAACGTCAAGGCATAAATTATCAGCAAAAAATAAGCAACAGATAAGAAAAATGTTCAGACTCTGCTTCGGATTCTGTATTCATGTGCTTGGTTTTGATGCTCGTGAGGCAGCCTAAATATTTCCTCAAAAGTGAGGCGGGTGTGTGATGCACGCATCCTAATGATACGTGTGACACCGGCCATATGAGCTATAAAAACAATAGGAAACAAATCCGGCTTTGAAAGTTGCTTTCCAATTTTCCCCCCTCTCTGCCCCTTAAACATCTATATTTTTTTAAAATTTTAAAGACTTTTTCTCTGCATCAATTACACATTGAGAAATCAGAAAATTTACTTGGCAACAACATTCAACAACATAACATTCATCTTTTTATTTTTCGACTGCACCTCGGTTTAGTTTTTATCCTTCGACTGCACCAATCCAAAAAAGTGGCACAACTCGATTTCTGTAATTTTAGAATTTATGTATTAAAATTCTTCGCATTGTACATATCTACCAAAAGCTCAATTTATGTATTTTATTGTTGTAAGATGGTGCCAAAAACGGTCTCTCTTCGTCCTACGAAGATACACTAGGCTGCAATCACAAAATTGCGTGTGTGCTTTGTCACTTTTTTGAATTGAGTGCGATTAATTTTTAATCTTTTTACATTGACATGTTTTATTTCGCCAATTATCTTTACCATTATTGTTTATTTGTATGTTAGGATATGCGTTCGCCACTAGTTTTGCTAAACTACAGATGACATAACGTCTATAATACGATTTTTTTATTTACTCATAGATTTACTAGGATAGAAAATGTAGGAAAGAAAATAATAAACTACACCCCGTGACAAAAAAAAGCCGCACTAATAATATTTAATTATTCATGCTAAATTCAATAAAATAATGAAAGCTAGCTGCTCGGTTCTACTTTTTATATATTATGTGATCCCTATAGCCTCTACCTGTGCAAAATCTTTTACCAAAAAGGAGAGGGTGGCAGGTAGATTTCCGCTAAAAAGGTGAAAAAACTAATAATAAGTTGTTTTTTACAGCGTATTTAAAAGAGTTGGATTTCGTGGGTTTTTTTTTTAAATTTAGTATTGTTAATTATTCTTGGATTTAAATTTTTTTTAAAGATTTCGTGAACCTTTTTTGGCGTTCAATACAACATATATTCTCCTGGGAATTGAATCGTAGAGATTTTTGATTTGGTTTTCTATTCCTTCGACGTACCACACTTCATTTATAACATTTTTTAGCTCCTGAACAAGATTGAAAGATTGTTTTATAAATACATCTCTATGAATGTGCTCATAGAAACAATAAATTCACTTCGACACTGTTTTTACTAATGTGAAAAAAGAACGCTAACAAATCAACATGAGCAAAAGAGAACGAACGAACTGAACGTCGTTCGATGAAGGAATCTTTTATAAAGAGTTCTAGAGTTCAACGACCTATATATTACTAAATTGTTATACACACGCTTGTTCGCCCAATTTTGGAGTACACGGTGCCGGTTTGGTGTCGACACTTCAGCTGTTATGACGATAAACTTGAATCAGTTCAGAAGCAGTTTTTACTTTTCTGTCTACGGAATCTTCGCTGGGATCTATTTCTACGTTCACCATCATATGAGTCTCTAATTGCGTTGCTAGTTTTATCTTCACTGGTTAATCGCAAGTCAATTCTTAACGCTGTCTTTATTTAAAAATTGATATATGGTGGCATCGACTCTGCTTATTTGCTAGGTAAACATTGACATCAACACTCTTCGTCACACTTCGAAGAGATGCGATTTTCTGCACTTAAGCTTTTGCAGAGCAATATATCTCCAACATGAACCACTTAGAAGCGTCTACGCAGATTTTAACATTGTATACGCAACTATTAACCTAAACTGATCCCGTTTATGTAGCTAAAAATAAAATCCTCAGTTTCTTAAACTAATATTGTCATACAATATGTGTTACATTGCAAACACAGCGCACAGCCACCAGTCAAGCACTTTCTTCCTTTGTCCGATATAAGTGCAGCTTTTTCACTTCAAAACATGCATACCTTTTTTATTACAACAACTCTGTTCTGTTTGCACTCGTCAACAGCAAACAGAGTATTTGCTGTGCGTTCACAGTTCATCCGTTTTCATTCTCTCACGGATGAATACAAACGTTGACAACTTTGTACAGAAAACAAAAACAATGTGATTGTTTGATCAAACAACTGTTTGCAATGTAATACGGGCCTATGTAACTGTAAAATTTTTTGGAACAACGAAAACAATCCCCACGAAGTGTTCGAATGTAGACGATTGTCTCGAGCAGGAAACGCAATCCAAACCAATCAATCGCAAAAAGGCTCGAGTTTTCGAGCTGTAATCATTCAGCACGAGCTATTCGCAACTGTCGTTCCACACGAGCATACCATTAATCATAGTCTAAAGTCTTGATTATGTTCACTTAACAAAACTTAACTACCGTCAAAACACTAATCAATTATATGGTTTGTGTGTAATCAGTTTCTCCAAACGTTCACTTAACACGAATGACACTTTACACAAACATAAATATACATACATATAGTATAATGGAATAGGGTTTTGACAGTTCTTATGTATTGTTAAGTGGTTTAAGTGAGCATAATCAATGCCCAAATGACTGTTTGCCTTAATGCCTGATTAGTCCGACATCCAGAGAGGATGAACTTCTGCAAAGCAAATCAAAATGATTGTTGTATTTGTAAAGAATGATATTTGATTCTTCTGTGTAATCACAATACCAAAGAAAATTTTGAGAGAGAGCAGAAATGGTTCATCGAGGACAAACAATGTTCGTAGTGTAATATACGCATATCTGATTCAACAAAATATAGCAAAGCATCGAATAGCATAGACATGAAATCGATTGTGTTATTTTCTTGATTTTTGTTAAGTGACAGATTAAGAAGTGCTTACAGTTTTTTGTTATAAAATTAACACTCATGTAGATGGCCACATTTGTGCTTTTTGTATTGAAGAAAACATGGGGTTTTAAACCAATTGAAATATATATGCCAATCGGATATCTTCAACGGTTAAGGATACATAGGGAAAATAAATTCGAATTTCAAGGGAGTATATTTCAGGAACCAGGTGCCTGGGTATGGTGTTCTTGGGGTTTGCTCCACAAGCAACAACAACAACAGCAACCACAATAAGATTGCAGTTTCCCTGCGGATCCGTATTCAAGTCGCTAAAGGACTTTCTTAGCTTTCTAGAAAACTAAGACAACTTTCTTAGTATTGTGATAATTATGTAGTCTTATTATACATTTTACTTAGAAAACGCGGATTAACAGCCTTATTCCAAGAGTCACGGTGACTAAGACGAATCTCTGACGAATCACGACGACGTAACAAAGCTTTTCCAAGAGTCTTGGCATCTCGTCATGCTATTACGTCACGGTCAACATTTTTAGTTGTAAAAAAGGTTTGCGTACAAGATACAAATTGACGAAAATGTTATAATTCTAGGTAATTTCAATTAATAAAAGCCTTATAAAATTGGTTTTATCGCGAAAACAAGTTTACAAAGGATTCTAAAATATACAATAAACTTGGCAAATTATATTTATATAAATATCTCTGTTATTGTATTATGTATTTGTTCGCTTAAATTGTGGCAAAAAAATGTACCATAGTTTTTCTATTTTTGAAAGTTTTCAACACTGATAATTGGAAATTGTAACAAATTGTAAACAAAGGCATTTGAATTCCACGAAGTAAACAATCTTGATTCCCCGCATTTTATGTTGGGCCTTATGCTCGTTCTGTGCAACGGAAACGGTGTCTACATTCCGCTAATGTTTGCGTTGATCTTAAATAGCATTTGATTGTTTGTAGTGCGCTGTGTTTGCAATGTAACATAGCAAGCAAAAAGATTTGACGGGAGAATAAAGTTCATTTCTTTGGACTGTTTGATGAAACAACTGTCTGTAATCTAATATGGGCCTATCCGGTGTACACACAGTTGACATTCAAACGTCTGTTTCTTTCTCATGATTGTATTCATTTAATGAATTTGTTTTTATACCTGTTATATGCCTGTTCTTACCGTTGTGTTGATCATCAACCCTTTGTTTACCATAGCCAGCCGAGAGGCATTGTTGGCTTTACTCGTGAAACAAATCGTGAAATTATACTCTCGAAAAAATAACACCACAATACACGAACTCTCCAAGATCTATGCACTCGTCTTATCTCGTCTCTAAAGCACTCGACGATACTCGTCTCTAACTCGACTCTTGGAATACATCAAGACGAGCAGAGCTTACGTCGTTGACGATTGAGAGACGATTTTTGAGACGACCATTACTCTTGGAATACAAAAGACGAGTGAAAAACGATTTTAAGATGACCGTGACTCTTGGAATAAGGCTGTAAAACAAATTGATATTGTTTGGAATCTACGCACAAATTCACTATAAAAATGGTATCGGTGACTTCCCTGAGGGAAGTGAATTATTTACTTGTATTTTATATCATAAAATATGTTATACCATTCCTAATAACTTTAAGCAATTCTATCCCTATTTCAATTCCAAATCACCTATCAAATTAAAACGCTATTCATTGCAAATTGGACAATGGTGAAAATGCATTTATTCATGTTACATCCGGTATGGCGATTCATTTGTAAATATTTTTAATTATATATCAATGCATAAAACTTTTCATCGCTTGTGCTTTATAAATTGTAATCGAAAAAAAACAATATAATTAATGAAAAAGAACATCGTCTTCATGGACACACTCGTGAATTGCCAGTGATTCCACGTTCTGATAGCACATCGGAGTTCATGCCTTTGGAGGACAAAGAAGTAGAGTATTTTTTCGCCTCGGATGCCTCGGCAGTTATAGAACATACAAACCGTGTCATTTATTTAGAGGTGAGTATAATATGTTAGAATCGTTTACTTAATTTGTGTGATTTGATTCTGCCAGGATGATGACGTTGCTGCTGTCAAGGATGGGACTTTAAGCATACATCGTCTGCGCAAATGTCTAGATGATCCACATGCACGCGAAATCACCACTCTCAAAATGGAAATCCAGCAGATTATGAAGGGTAACTACGATTACTTCATGTTGAAGGAGATTTTTGAGCAGTCCGAGTCTGTGGTGAATACAATGCGTGGTCGCGTCAAGTTCGATTCGAATAGTATTGTGTTGGGTGGTATTAAGGACTATATTCCCGAAATCAAGCGTTGTCGCCGCCTAATGTTAATTGGCTGCGGTACTTCATATCACAGTGCTGTTGCTACACGTCAATTGTTGGAAGAACTCACAGAGCTACCAGTGATGGTTGAGTTGGCATCCGATTTTTTGGATCGAAACACACCCATATTTCGGGATGACGTTTGCTTCTTCATTTCACAATCTGGAGAAACTGCAGACAGTTTAATGGCACTGCGCTACTGTAAACAACGTGGTGCTCTGATTGTCGGTATTACCAACACTGTGGGCAGCAGCATTTGTCGTGAGTCACACTGCGGCGTACATATTAATGCCGGTCCCGAAATAGGAGTGGCTTCTACAAAGGCGTACACTTCACAATTTATTTCATTGGTTATGTTTGCATTGGTTATGTCTGAGGATCGCCTCTCTTTGCAACAAAGGCGGTTGGAGATCATCAAAGGCTTATCCAACTTAGCTGACCAAATAAACGAAGTGCTAAAACTGGACTCTAAAGTACAGGAATTGGCAAAAGATTTGTACCAACATAAATCGCTCCTACTTATGGGACGAGGTTACAATTTTGCTACATGTCTGGAGGGTGCTCTGGTAAGCTCAGCTGCTATTCAAAGAAATCCCAATATTCTTTGTAATAATTTTAAATTTCTTTTGTTAATTATTAGAAAGTAAAAGAATTGACCTATATGCATAGTGAAGGTATTATGGCTGGCGAACTAAAACACGGACCACTTGCTCTAGTTGATGGTTCAATGCCAGTGCTAATGATTGTGATGCGTGATCCTGTTTACGTGAAATGCATAAATGCTCTTCAACAAGTTACATCCCGCAAAGGACGCCCAATTATTATATGCGAAGAAGGGGATGAGGAAACGAAGTCTTTCTCTTCGCGAAGCCTAGAAATTCCACGTACTGTTGACTGTCTGCAGGGCATACTTACAGTCATCCCAATGCAACTCCTTTCCTATCACATCGCTGTATTGCGCGGTTGTGATGTTGATTGCCCCAGAAACTTGGCAAAATCTGTAACGGTAGAATAGAAGAAATCAGATGTACCGAATTTATTTTTAAAGCCGAATTATACATAATATAATATATACATATTATATACATAATATAACATAATAAATAATACAATTTTTTTTTTAACATAAAAAAACAATATACTTTTGATATCTTTCAAATAAACATCTATCTATCTCATACTTAAGTAATCCAGAAGATTCAAGTCCGAGCTTCCCAAGGACTAATCTTGAGTAGAAATAGTGGTTGAAATATTCCGTCAGCTTTGTGTGCTGGAGCAGAGTCCTGTTGAAAGACCCAGCGTTCTCCACTAAACAGGCTATTTGTCAAGTCCTTTACCACGCCTTCCAATAGATCTTGTTACTACACCTTTGACCAGTTTTTTGACACCCTTTTCCCAGAAATGCAACGAAGTGACGCTGGACCAACTTGAATTTAGGGACTAAGAAGGGATTTTGATGACTTTTTTTACAGTTACCTTTGACGTAGCCGTTTGGGATTTATAGGCGGTTGAAGGTCAAAGAGGGTCACTTAATAAAAGGTGAATATTTCCTAAAGCAGATGAGCACTTTTAAGTGGCATTTTTATGCAAACGTGAACGTTTTTCCTTGAAACCGAGTTGTTTTTCTCGAAAATGGGATCATGAAGGTACTTCAGAAAGCATATGTCGTAGAATCCTAGTGTTTTACGTTTAAAACGGTTGTAATATGTTATACTTTTTGTATGCACAATCTAAAGAGATGTGAAGTAAAAATCATTAGTTTTATTTTTTGCCTAAATTTTAGTTACACTAGAAATACGGAAAATGCGTAAGCGGATATGCACTTAACACTAATTTGCAATAAATGTGGTCAAAACTATAACTGTATTTCACTCGAAACGATTGGAAACATGTCCGGAACTGCACAACTCTAGTACGCAGGATGATGAGGAGTATCTCTAGCTTCCTTAGATGTGTAAAAATTTGTTCATTCCTGTAAAAGCTGTTGGCATCTTGATGGTATAATAAACAAACATTCTTGAAATATTAAGATTTTTCAGCAATTTGAAAATTTGACTCACGCTATTTCCACACTTTTATAAGGCAATTACCGCGATGTGGTTTTCTTTGTCACATTTTCTGCATCATGGTATTTCTTTATACCCTACACCTTAAGGTTAAAGGTATATTCATTTTGTCACGAAATGTGTAACGCATAGAAAAGTATATATATTCTTGATGAGCGTCACCTCCTGAGTCGATTTAGCCATGTCCGTTCGTCTGTCTGTCTGTTGAAATCACGATCACAGTAGAACAGATGAAGATATAATGAAATTTTGCAGAAATATTCTTTGTTATGGTGTGCAGGTATTGTTATGGTATTGAAAATGGGGGAAATCGGTCAAAGACCACGCCTATTTTTTATTAGAAATGTTATATCAGTGTTCGTTTTTGAGTTATGACAACAAAATTTCATTCCTGGTTATAGAGTAGCCAGTAGTAGTAATATGCCAAATATGGGCGTGATTCGCCCACTTTTAGATTACATAAGCAAAAGAGAGTCTTAAATAGTTATATTGTTAAATATATAAACTTCCTGAATAAAATATTACATAACAACTTATTTTCCAATAGAACATTATAACAGCAAAACTGGGCACGGTCCGACCACTTTTACTGATTTTGTGCAAAAAATTTGTACTTCGAAAAAATTTGTATTTTACGGGTAATGATACATGATTAGAATATACAATCTTTCTTCCTAGTTTGGACAGTAATCAAGAAGAATCTCATATAGTATCATTAGCCGCATTCAGCGGGTGAGCGCTCCTTGAGCGCTACCTGATCAGTGATCGCTACGTGTTCCTGAATGGTATGCTACCTGATCATTGAGCGGAAAGATAAAAATAGTAAACAAGACGAGAAAAAAGTTACCACGTTTGATTTTTCCACACGAATTTTAAAAAAAAAATTCCCAAACCTAAAACTTCAATCGTATCTCAAACTACATATTCCATATTTTTATAATTATAATTCCTTTGTTGAGCCATTCTGAGTTTAATAACTTTCAAATTAATATTATTACACTTAATAATGCGTCTATTTATCAACCCAATTCTTTAAAAACACTTTGGCTTTTGCTCTGTAAAAAGCGAATTAATTTGTTTTTTTGCTTGCCGGTTAGTACTGCAACTCTGGCAAATGTAGCGTAAAAATTGTTCGCTACAAAAAATGGCGACCGCTCCGTAAATATGTAAACAATAGGGTACGTTCAGTGACATCAAAACAACTGAGCGCTCCCTGAGCGCTCGCCCGCTGAATGTGGCTATTGATAATATATTTCATTATGTATTCATGCACAAACAATTTTTATTGATTATAGTTCACATTATTATTTCACTCACTTCAATGAATATTTATTTCTGTAATTTATTTGACATTAGTATTATTGCTAAATATGTAGCTCAAATCGGCACTTAAAACTAAATAATGAGTAGCTGTAACAAGGCGGACATGCGGTTAAAGAAAAATAATAAGAAATATAAAAACTAATCGTATTTAATTGTATGTAATTTATAGATACTAACCTAAATAACTGACCACATGCTGTCGCACATAAAACTCCGCTTCTTGTTCGAGAAGTCGTGCTTGGGCTTCTACCATAAATATGAAGCAGACAAGAAACACATCGCCAGGTCATATGTTGAAGGATACAACAATACAAGGAACAATTTTTGCGTAAGGCCAAACCAATTCTGGTGGGTGAAGTTTTCAATTTTTCCATATTTCTGTTCTAAATATCTTTTATTTTTTCTATTACAGACTTACACCATGTTGGGGGATGAAAAGAGTCCTGGCGTCGTGGTGCCAATGAAATATTTAAGCAGATTCAGATCATAACTTTGTTTTACGGTGTGTTGATGTTATTGTTGGCACTGGAATTTAATAATCTGTATTATTTGTACTTACTTTGCAGAATAAGTTGTATAGAATTAACAGAATAAAAGATTTGTCAAATGGAGTCAATCTTGGCGTATTTATAATTGGTGTTTTAACCCTTTCAGCATACTGTGCTATTCACCACTTGCTTTTAGAAGAGGAGGATGGCGTAGAGCCTTCGTGGATGCAAGAGCAGCGCAGAATAAAAAGACGAAGTCAATGTTCACAACACATTTCCAATTTATTGGATGAAAACACATTTCCAATTTAGCACAAATATACCGCAGAAATAAAGCGGCAGGCATCTATATATATAAAATCCCTATGCGTTTCTGTTAGCAAAATATGTCCGGGACTTTTTTTTTGACTTGCACATCACTTAGAAACCTGAAATTTTTCACAGATGTTCCTGGGCATCTAATGTTGATGAGAAAAATCAAAGCAAATTTCAAAAATCCAAACGGCTTCGCCATTTTTTTGCAAAAAATCCGATTGGGAGGAAATTTGTATTTTTTTTCCTAGATTGTGGTGATTAATCTGTCAGATTTTATTATGAAAAATTTTGTAATTTAAAAATTTAATAATTTAAAAATTTAATAATTTTTCATAATTTAATTTCATTGAATTTGTTTTGTTTGTGACTATTTTTGGCGGTGTTGGGTATAGTTGCTTACCCAATGATTATGTTGCTTACCCAAAATGAACATTAGTATATCGAAAGGTGTGCGATGTCATCTAAGGCTAAGGAGTTGGGTATCTTAGAAGACGATTCTGTTTGGGAAGCCACACTGGCTGGGAAGCCAGAGAATTGTTTGCTTTAATCTGTGTTTTTGGGTGCCTACTTCAGCCGCAGAAGACCTACCTGGAAAACACCCGGATCATTGTAGAACACACGCAGACTGTGAAAATTAGCCTTGAAATGTTGCTTTTAAAGAAATATTCTCAAGCAATATTTGAATCATATTCAAACAATCGATATTAATTGCGATTAATTTTTTACTTTTGATGCTCCAAAATAAATAAACTAAAAAAGTGTAAGGTGAAAAAGTCCAAAAGTTTCGCAATTTTTTTTACGAAATAAATAAAAAATAATAACTTCCTGGCGAAGTCAGGCTTATATAGTATTTTCATATTTCAGTAAGACAAAAAAAAAAATATTAAATATTTTTGCTTTCCCATTGTTGTAATACATATTTCAATTTTTGCTTAGGTATGTAATCTATCACAATTAGACTTTCTTTTGCGGTCTACTACCATACCATCATTCTACTACCACACCAATATTCGCTTTTATTAATATTTTATTATTTTTAAAGTTTAACTACAGCTGTCTTCATATTTAGTTACGGAATTTAGTTTTAGCATAATTGACGTTATCATAAAATTTTATTGAACATCTTTTTGTTTTCAACACACTGGTAATTATTTTAGTTTATAAAAAACTTAACGTTAACAACCACAAAACAGTATAAGTATTATAAGAAGGTAAGTTAGTTAGTATGTATTTTAATTCATAATTACTAATATTGATTCTTCTGCTTTCTTTTAGGTTTAGCTGACCGACTGCAGGATCTCCGATGCTGACGCCATCATGGGACCCCTCCCTTTCATCTGTAAATTGTTGTATGTTAATATATTTAATTTTTAATATTTAACTCTACTTATACAGTATAGCTCATGACAACAAATGTATTACCACGGAAATAACGTTTAAATTTGAACAGAATAATAAAACTACAAAGCTAATTTATTTTGTTTCGAAAACAGATAACGACCACGCGTACTATTTATACAGTGTCGTAGCTAGGACTCATGGAGGATGGTTAATCAACTTGCAGCCCCACAAATTCCTAGAATTCAATAAGTCAATACTTGATTTCCGAAATTGCCGCCCCCGAAATTGTGCCGCCTGGATCGCCACCCCAGCCCCATCTTAGCTACGCTACTGTATTTATACCCATCTGTGATTAAATGGGATTATAAGGTAGCTTTCCTGTTTTTTCAAAACTTTTAGGTGTAGGGTATCTAAGTTTTGGCCAGGCCGAATACAGCACTTACTGGTTTTGCTTTTTATTTAAGTCTTCTGTTTTTATTGTGTAAAAAGTTATTTTGGCGAAACTTGTGGTTATACATATCGCACACCCACTTCTAAAGTGACATATAGTCTACCCACACAATCTGTCACCTTGCATTAAAACACTTGACAATTTTATGTCAATATGTATTTTTGGAGTGCATTGCATTCAGTGCATTGGCTCGAAGAATGGCAATTATGTTTGAATCAATATAAATAGTGAACCGCTCAAAATTTAAATCGGAGAATCCAATTGCACAAAGGGTTCAATAATAACTCGATTGTTGATAGAATATTTGAGTGAAATGAAATGTGAAGCAACAGAACGACAATACGACAATTAAGTTTAGCATGTGTAAGATTAATAGATTAAGTATATAAGATGGGTATGCGGTGGTCAATGGCGTGGAAGGTAACTCACTTGCCTTCCAACCTTGAGGACGGTGATTCGAATTCCCATGCACATGGATGTTTAAATTGTGTTTGTTATCTTTCTCTCTCTATCCGTTCTCTCTCTACCTTTCCTCTTATCAATCGAAGGCCATAGCTGCAGTACTGTCTTAAATATTTGTGTAATAATTAATTACTGCTCAATAAATAAAAAAAAATCAATATGTTTTGGTGATCAATATGTGGGTGTGGTCAATATGTTTACTCTTAAGGAATAATGGGGATCACGTCGGATATAAAAGACCGAATTATCCAAAATAAAAGGTTAAAGGTTGTCAGAGTTAATTCTGACAAGCCAGGAAAGCGAGGCGCAACAGAAGTGCCAACATAATTGTAGGCATCTTCTCGGTCCAGTGGTAATACGACTTTAAAAGATATGGTTTGTATTTTAAAAATTTAAAAATGGACAGTTTGCCTTCAACTCACCTCCCTTTTTACATTCCTTTAAATATTTTCATTGCTTTCTATGGACTCTACCTTTTCTTGATATAACTGGATTTCTCCAACTTTCTGTTCTATAGGTGCATTATTTGGCTGCTTATCACCTAGAAATGAAGTATCATGTTTTGCTGTATATGCCTCCGTATGTGCTGTTGCATGATTTGGAGTTTCTGTAGATTGTAGATCTAATTGCAACTTGGCCAATGCTCGATCCACGTCATCTGTTACCAGCTCCAGATTGAAAATGCATTTGTTAACAATATCACTGCGTTCGATTTTGTGTAACGCCTGCTCTAGTACATTACCGGTTGCTTGGGTTCCCCCCACTCGCATCCAAAGTCGTAAGATAACCATTGCAGCAAGCGATGGTCGATCAACGTATTCGGCTTTAATAAGTTCGATATCTGCCTGGGGTATATTCAACTCTTTGGCTAGTTTCAACCAATCCTCCTCCAACAGATTACAAATATCTGAAAGACGTATGTCTGCTTTGTGTATTTTTCCATCGCCATTTGCAATAGCAACGGGTGTATGTATTTCCTTATAGCTAGCGTTGATGAAATCCCTATAATTAAGGCAACGATCAGTGGTATTGACGATATCCAAGTCATATTCAGTGCGTTCGCATCCCTCTAGTGCAACTTTAAGCACACAGATAGGTTGCTGTAAGGGTTCGCCCTTAGCAGCCATGGGTGCGTTCATGAAACTTATATTCGCAAACAGCTCTTCCTGATGTTTTATGTGCACAACAAAAGATAGACGATTTTCACGAAACGCCAAGAACTTCATATTCAACTGTTCTCCCGCTTTAAGAACGGGTACCAGATTTCCGGAAAACTCAAGATAAATGTTCTGGTTTGCAAAAACCTCGACATCCCGACTTTTGGCCACTTCGTAAAAATATTCCTGTTGTTCAAGCGTTTTATCCTCCTTGTCATCGGTCATGCAGAAAACGGATAGTTTAGCCTCGTTGCTGGAAATGAGCTTCGCAAAAACTACAAATTTCACCATGAAAGGTACTTGTGCCATGTAGGAGTAAAGTTCTGTAGCCATGCGACTGGCATCTGCAATATTTCGACAATCCATTAACCAGAAGCGTGCGGATACTGTGGTTGTAAAGCTTACGTTCTCCTTTAAAAACGCCAGTGGGGTTGACCCAGTGACGTCCTCCCAAATGGCACGATTTTGTCCGCCAGTAATTGAACACAGCAGCCGCAAAGTAGGCGCATTCTCAGTAAAGTGTGAATTTATCATGCCATGCATATAGGTTTTCGGGCCGGGGATATTTAGCGTAATGGCTTTGTGGAACTTACGGCGTCGAGGCTCCACAGTGACAACCGGAGACACAACCACACCCTTACCAAGCAACTTGCAGTCGTTTAAGTCAACCGGCTGCGCCTGAAGACCGACACGTATATTTTTTGTGAGAGCATGAGGCGGGAATATCGCCTGTACTTTAGGCACGGCTTGTGACGTAACGGTCCCACCCTCAGGACCGATAGTGTGCACCTCCTGTCGTATTCGCGACACAATAGCGAAGAAGTGCGGAAAACTGCGCGTTACAATGCGTATGATGCGTTTGGTATACAATTCTAGTGGATTGAACTCTACTGCATCGAGCTCGCCCAGCAAGTCGCGCACAATATCTTCACTGTCATTGATCGTATGCTCGTGCCAGCTCTCGCCATTATCTGATCTCAATATAATGATCTCGCGCACCTTGTCACGTAGCGAACCAAAATGTGGCACCTCCAAAATAATCGGCCTGCGAATGAATAAAATAGAAAATGTTACAAATTTTTATTACAAAACTTTTAATTTTAATCGATTGTCGTTTTTTAATGATATTTCAACAATTTAGCAGACAAAAAACAGCTTCAGTGAATAGGTCATGCAAGCGATTATTCGAATACGTGCGCTTCAAAGACTTACCCTAGAAACTTTCCCATCACTGGAGACAATTCCATGATACGGCTTACAAGTGCTTCGCCTTCCATTAGCGGCGGAGGATTTTGCACACGTTGCGGCTTAACATACCTGCACGTAATGCGCGTCGGCTGAGCACATGACTTTGGTGGCACAATTACGCGTACTCCGCTATGGCGACAACCACGCATTGATCCCCCGCGTGCATCAACCAAAAACGAAACTAGAAAACTAGGAAAACTATAAAATGAACAGGGGATAGTATAAATTGCATAGAATAGAATAATGGAAGAAGTGTAAATGACATTTAAAAATTTTAATCTAACAAATTAGCTCCTTTAAAAAGCTCGTATATAATTAGATTTTTTTTATTCTTTTGCTTTGCAGCAGGTTCAAGTGCTTGTTTGTGATTATCAATAATATCCTAGTTTGTACCAATGATACAATAACTAAACCTCAAACTTGGTGACCTCAGATATACTTCTACTCTATATCAGAAGATACAAAAAGGAACTACCATTTTTTTAGTATATTTTGGTCCGAGACAGTGATTTCCACAGACGGGCGGACAGAGCTAAATCGATTCAGGAGGTGAACTTAATCAAGAATATATGTACTTTTATATACCTGCTTTAATGCGTTACAAACGGAAGCACGAATTGAATATAACCTCATCACTTCGAGTGCAGGGTATCAAAATCAAATCTGCTATTACCTTTTCAAATTTTACTAGGATTATAAATGCGAATTAATAATAAAAAAACTCGTTTCTTATAATTAAAATATTATCAAATAGTTTAATAAATGAATCGAATTGTCACAAATTGTTGTTCTAAATTAGTGAAATTGACATAAATTAGATACACATCCCACATGTACATACATACATAAATATGCATGTACATTTGTATATGTACTTGTAATACATAAGTTCATTTACAGAAAATTCTATAAAATAACTACTAGCAGAAACTTACCCGAGGTGTATAGGAGGCCGTACTATGGCCACATTATCAATTTTCTCAATTTTATATGAATTATTGGCCGATACGTTTTGATTAACGTAGACGTGGTTTTTTATCTCACTAACAGGTGCTAGAAGTACAAAAATGAATTAAATAAAAATGTTATTTGCAAATTTAGTAAAGACACAGAAACATAAGACACGAAAGCATAAATTTAGTTTAAATGAATGTCAATATTGTACTTAAGTTAGGTTAGTTTGGGAACAGAAGAATAATAACCAGTCGGCGACCAGGAGCATGGGGGAAATAAAGTCAATGGCAAACTGGTGTTGGAAGGTGTCTATAAGCTCAAGAATTGTGTCCAACTAAACAAGGCTACACCAGCGACAAGGAACGTGAAGGGAGGCCAGTGAAGTTCGAAGGCTCCGATTTGGAGACGTTATTGGACCAGAATTCATAGCAAACTCAAGAGGAGCTCGCTCAGTTTTTGGAAGTGAGTCAAAACGCGATTTCAAACCGTCTCAACACCATGTGTATGGTGCCAAAGCAGGGAAATCGGATTCCATATGAACTCAAACCAAGACACGTCGAACGCCGTTTTTTCACATGAGAATAACTATTCCAAAGGCAAAATAAGAGGAGTTCTTCGCGATCGTGACGGGGGACGAGAAGTGGATCCAATAGGACAATCTAAGAGTAGAAAATCGTGAAGTAAGCCTCAACTTCAACGGCTAAACTGAATATTCACGGCAAGAAGCTGGTGCTGTGCATCTGGTAGGATCAGATCGGAGTGGTCTACTATGAGCTACTCCATCCTTCCGAAACCATCACTGGGGATCGTTACCGACAACAATTAATGCAATGAGCCAAACATTCAAGCTTAAACGACGATGGGTTTAATTTCTGAACCACGGTGAGGCGACAGAAACACAAAAGAAGAAAGAATCTCTTTGTGATGCTGTAAGACACAACATAAGCTGCATCAATGAAAAATAAAACTAAGAAAATCTTTTTAAAATTATATGGACAAACTTTTAACACAAAGAGAACCATCTTCGATTGCTTATATGCTGTTAAAGAAATAAGCTCCTGGATTCTCACCACTTTTTCCACCACCAATTATTCCTGCAGAGTCGTAGTTCTCGGTTGTGTCAAAGTTCTGTTGATCCTGTTCATTTATTATCGCCTTTAAATCATCCGTAGCCATGTATTTGTACTGTTGATGCTGATCCACATGATCCTCGCCGCCTTCATCTTCGGAATCAGACATAAAATCCTCTTGCATCGATTCCGGAGAGACAACCTTATATTTTTCCTCAAGCATTCCTATTTCAACATCGTTAACTGATGTTACGGTTACAACCTTCAAGATTTCCACAGCAGTCACGTATCCAAGTTTATCTGCAATATTTAAAGCCGTTTTTCCATTCTGTTGAGCAGAAAATTAAAAAATTGTATTTCTTGTAACATACAATTTTGTAAATAACCATTTAAAAAGTACAACGTAAAAGAAATGTCGTTCTATGTTATGTTTGTAAATACAATACTTATGTTTGTAAATACAATACTTAGAAGTCTTTTTCGCATGTATTACTTTTTCTCGTAATACATACTTAGAATTGGAAATTCACTTGAAAAGATGTAAATTTATCGCTGTAAATACAAAATCGCTGATAAAAAAACTTATTCTATGCTTTTTAGTGCATTTTATAAAAGTTTAAAAAGTAAAGTCAATTTTGAATTTGATTTGCGCGTGTGCAGCGATTCGAACAAACGTTTTTGTTTTCAGGTTGCCAGCATTGTCATTCATACCTGTGTAGAATTTCACGTCATTACGTATCTTCTTTGCCAAGTTTCGTTGTGTTTTCTGAATGAGCTTCAGTTCGCTGCAGCCGCGCAATTGAAATAGAAAATTCGCGATAAGTTTTGAACAGACCTCGTATAGTTTGGGTCGATGAGTTGTTATTTATTTTCTCATTTCAATGTAAATTTCTTTTTCTCCTTACCACCATTCTACATCTTTTTTTCGCATATGCTAATATATACATACAGTGTTCCACTAAAGTCTTCGTACAGCACTTCGTCACCACTTCATTGATAAAAAAAGGTAATGCGTGGCAAGAATTAAAAAAAAAATGTAATGCAGCTTTGTTTATTAAACCATTTCCTTCAATTTAACAAAAAAATAAACCAATTTCATCAATTAATCTAAAAGTTATTAACTAAAATCGCAAAAAAGTCACTGAATCAGTTCCAATAAAGTCTTCGTACACTCACAAACAAAGTAACTAAAAATCCTTATAAACTGTGAACTTTTTTTTTAATATTTTGTGGGCTAGCCTATATTCTTAATAAGGGCTTTAAGAAGGTCCAGCATCGATTCCACAACTTTCTGTACAAAGCGAGGTTCGATTTTCACCCATTCGTCCTGAAGAACATCATTTAGTGGAGACTTTGAGCTAATATGATGCGCCCTGATCCTTTTCTCAAGCATATTCCACATATACTCAATGGGGTTGAGATCAGGACTCTGTGGTGGTGTTTTCAGCATATGTGGAATATTATACGCCAAGTACATCCTGGTGTTGTGAGCCATGTTTTTGGGATAATTATATTGCTGAAAATAATATCACTGATATACGCTTCATTTTCCAGCTCTTAGCTTCAAATTTCTCTTCAATATATCGATGTATGCACGATGGTCCATAGCTTCTTCAATTATCCCCAAGTTTCCAACGCAATTAGCAGCCATACACCCCCATACTAGCACCCCGCCACCGCCATATTTTACTGTTTTGATTGCATTTTTTGGATTGTAAGATTTTCCCGGTTTTTTTCACACTCTAAGTTTGCCATTAGACCCAAAAATGTTATAATTCGACTCATAGGAGAATATAACATTCCGCCAAACTCGAGAGATGCATTTTGGTATTTAGAAGCGAAGACCATACGCTTTTTGCGATTTGTTACATTTATCAGTAAAATATGGCGGTGGCGGGGTGCTAGTATGGGGGTGTATGGCTGCTAATTGCGTTGGAAACTTGGGGATAATTGAAGAAGCTATGGACCATCGTGCATACATCGATATATTGAAGAGAAATTTGAAGCTAAGAGCTAGAAAATGAAGCGTATATCAGTGATATTATTTTCAGCTAGATAATTATCCCAAAAACATGGCTCAAAACACCAGGATGTACTTGGCGTACAATATTCCACATAAGCTCAAAACACCACCACAGAGTCCTGATCTCAACCCCATTTAGTATATGCGGAATATGCTTGAGAAAAGGATCAGGGCGCATCATATTAGCGCAAAGTCTCCACTAAATGATGTTCTTCAGGACGAATGGGTGAAAATCGAACCTCGCTTTGTACAGAAAGTTGTGGAATCGATGCTGGACCTTCTTAAAGCCCTTATTAAGAATATAGGCTAGCCCACAAAATATTAAAAAAAAGTTCACAGTTTATAAGGATTTTTAGTTACTTTATTTGTGAGTGTACGAAGACTTTATTGGAACTGATTCAGTGACTTTTTTGCGATTTTAGTTAATAACTTTTAGATTAATTGATGAAATTGCTTTATTTTTTTGTTAAATTGAAGGAAATGGTTTAATAAACAAAGCTGCATTAAATTTTTATTTAAATTCTTGCCACGCATTACCTTTTTTTATCAATGAAGTTGTGACGAAGTGCTGTACGAAGACTTTAGTGGAACACTGTATATAAAAGAACTTACGTTTGTTATTGCACTTGGATTTGCTTTGTGGGTCAACAGTAAATTGATCACCAAAGTGTGCCCTTGTTGTGCTGCCTGATGTAGCGGTGTGTAGCCGAGATTAGTGGTCATTTCAATGTTGGCATTGTTTTCAAGGAGAAATTTTATCATATTTATTTGGCCGTAATGAGCCGCCACGTGCAATGGGGTATATCCGGCTTTAGTGCGCTCCGATATATTCGCATCATGCTGAAGCAGCACCTCCGCCACGGACGTCTTATCTTCTTGGGAGCACATATGAAGTGGCGTTAGGCCATTCTTGGCTTTCACATTAGCTTCGGCACCATGTTCGAGCAGCAAGTTGACCATTCTAATATGTCCTTCTTGAGCGGCTAAGTGAAGGGGTGCGAATCCTGATTTGTTCTTAACGTTTGCGTCAGCACCGTGTTGCAGAAGATGCTGTGCTATTTCGATATGGTTTTTCTTGGCGACTATATGCAACGCCGTCTGCCCGTTTTTAGCGCTCAGGTGTGCATGTGCATCTTTCTCGAGGAACAAAAGCGCCAAGTTCGGATGATTATAGTGGGCGGCGATATATAATGGAGTAACTCCATTTTTACTATAACTATTAACATTGGCGCCCTTTTCCAAAAGCATTTGAGCCACTTCCACCCTGTCGTACTTTGCTGCCAGATGTAGCGGTGAAAACCCCTTCTTTGTGGTCGCATTTAGATTTGCGTTATTATTGATCAGAATTTGGGCAACCTCCTCTCGACCTTCCTTCACGGCTATGTGTAAAGGTGTATAACTGTCCTGGGTGGTAGCATCAATATTGGCGCCGTGTTGTAGAAGCAACATGATGATATCAATATTTCCCAAACGTGAGACTACATGCAGTGGTGTTTGTCCCTCACGTGCTGTACAGTCCACTTGAGCACCATTGTGGAGCAGAATACATATGATGTCGGTTTGATTTGCACGTGCAGCCAAATGTAAAGGCGTCTCTCCGCGCACTGTCGGTGTATCTGGATTTGCGTCGTGCTCCAGCAAATAGATTACAATGTTCAGGCAGCCCATGAAGCTAGCCACATGCAACGGCGTCAGGCCAGACTCGGTTGTTGCGCTAATGCTGGCACCGTGCTTCAGTAGCAACTCTACAATCTTCATGCGATTCTTTTTGCAGGCTATGTGGAGCGGAGTGAAGCCATTTAGTGCGCGTGCATTACTATCAGCGTTGTAATCTAGCAGTAGCTTCGCTACGCGCACATGTCCACAGTGTGCGGACACATGTAAGGCAGTAAGAAAATCCACAGTTACCTCGTCAACAGGAGCATTATTAACGAGCAGTATTCGTGCTGCTTCCTCGTGCTCGCCTTGTGCAGCCATATGAAGTGGTGTCAGTCCATTTTTAGTCTTTGACAGAATGGGCGCGCCACTGGCCAACAATATCTCTATTACTTCCTTGTGCCCTGATCGTGCAGCACAGTGCAGCGGTGTCAAGCCGTCACGAGTCGTGGCATCAATTCGTGCATTTTTCGAGAGTAGCAACTGTAAAATCTTCGTTTTGCCCCACTTGCAAGCAACATGCAGCGGCATGATGTTATGCTTAGCGATATAGTTCACGTCGGCGTTTCGTTCGATCAATAAATTGGCGATGTTCACATTGCCGTAATGAGCAGCAATGTGCAGCGGCGTGAATCCTGATTTAGACACGATGTCTGGATTGTGTTCACTCTCGAGAAGTAACGTAGCCGCCTTCACATCATCTTTCTTCGCAGCAATATGCAATGCAGGCAGACGAACTTTGCCTCGCGACTCGCTCTCCAGCAGCACAGCAACAACTTTGTCATGACCCTGTTGCATAGCCACAGCTAGCGGTGTGAAGCCATCCTGTAAAAGAGTAAAGATTCTGAATTAAACGCTTGAGCACACGTGGCTGAGTAATACACTGCGACAAACAATTGTTAACATCAAATCTTGTGACAGATATTCCTTCCTAATCCTTATTGTAGAATGTTTGGAAATCTTCTTTCTATTTTTCTAGCCAATTTTTTCCCAAACAGTTGCAACATATGAAACCTGAGCAAAATAATTCATCTAGAAAGAGTGTTATGTAGGTAAATGTAAAGATGTTAGTTTTTATCGTTGTTGCTCAATCTTTCAATCTATTCGACGTACGTTTTTATTGAATTTATTCAATAAAGAAGAGTTTGAATGAACAAAACAACAAATCAATATATGTATTCATATTTGGAAATATCAGAAATTATCACTAAAAATAGCAAACTCGGTGAAAACTAATTGACTACAAATATGAAAATTCAAAAAAAGCTATGTAAATATTTTATTTAGATAACTCTACCCTCTAGAGCAGCGGTCGGGGAACCTGGATAAATTACCCCAAATGGGGTAAAAATGAAATTTTTGGGGTAAAAATGAAACTTTTTTTGCTCTTCGCCATGGGTAATATCAACTTTTTGGGTAATGATTAAAAAAGTTCCCCGACCGCTGCTCTAGAGAAACCAGTTTGTCTAGCAAATATAAAAATCATCTATGCAACGTAACATTAATTAGTCAAGCTACCTCAGTCGCCAAAGATGGATTGGCTCCTTTTGCT